>CM077253.1:22442568-22687568 GCA_039654775.1 Spinibarbus caldwelli | reverse complement strand
AACAAAGGTAAAACAATAAAGTGTATATATAAACAGCATTTGTTAGCTTTAATGAAAATCAGCTCCTCAATACATCTTGTCTATTGAGACCCCTTACCATTATGTAAAAAAAAAAAAAAAAAAAAAAAAATGTCATGATAATAAAGGTTTAAAAAAAGGACACAAAATGTGCTCTGAGGTGAAAAATGAATGACGGCATGATTTTCTTAGAGGCAGTAACATTTTTTTTTAAATGCATGATTAAGCTGGTGCCATCCATCAGAATTTTTTTTCCCTGAGAGCTATATAACTGATTATGTTCCCATGTGATCGCGAGTTAATGCCTGTTATGGGGGCTCGGCACGCATGTTGAGCAATTGGGAAATGGAAACTGAACCCTGGGAGCGGTGGATTAGCGTTTCCACCTTTGTTTCTTGCATTACGTGACTTTTTGTGGTTGTTTGTATAGGCTAAATTGACAGTTTCCTGCAGAATTAGGCATGTAGAGGCAGTCTTTGTTGTGCTTTGAAAACGGCGGTGTGAACTTGAAGGGCGAGAGGGATCAGAAGAACCGAAAAGAAGTTTGATGTACGCACACGGCACAATCTACAATTGCTCTCCCTTATTTTTGTTTGAAGCGAGGAAGCTATAATTGGTTAATTTGACTGAAACTGCCTCTCCGCTGGTTCTTTGTAGAGCCTGTATAAGATGTCACTTCTGAGGTTTAGTACTCTCTGGAAACTTTGAACTGCTTTTGAACTGCTGAAAGATTGAGGTTAAGAGGGGCTCATGGGGAATGATCAGTGTTGCTGTAATTGGGGATGTTGACAATGAGACAAATGTGCTACTATAGAGTCTCACTGTAACTTTAAGCTCAGCAGACAAGCAGTTAGACAAAGTTACTTCTGTATCCTCATAGCATATGAGTTTTGGACTTTAGTTTTGAGCGTTTAATGATAAAAATCTGTCTCATTTTGAAAAAATATGCTCAGCTTCATTCTGGCTAATAATATGTATGCTGCTCCATTGGGCATCTGTCACAGACTTGATAATTTCGGGTTGCACAGTGTGGCTGGTTGGCAGAAAGGGGGGTATATTGTTTATCTTGGGTGCATTTTTTTATGTTTTGTTTTAAATTAGACTTGAATGTCATGATGATATCGAGCTAGGAAGAATATGACTGTGCCCTCCAAGAAAGTGGTGTTGTCTTACCATAGTGTTTCTTAAATTGAAAAGATTTATTCAAAATACATGAATGTTAATCTGGCAACGTTGTTGTAAGTATCATGAAATGAAATGTCTGGTGAGTGGCACTAAGAGGTTAATGTGCGATCATGTTTGAAAATAACACAGTTAAAAGTAACCAATTGTGTTAACAAATGCAAATGTACAATTAAAACACATTGCCATTTTAGCTTGCTTCTATAAGTTAAGCTATTTTATCGAGTGTCATGACTCATATTTCATGGTGCTGTACCAGGTGAGCTACCAAGCAAGTTTACTATATTAGAAAAGCAATACGTGTGGAGCTCAGTATGTGATGCAAACATTAAAATGTATTAGTTTACAAATGTACTAGTTTACAAATCATGCAGTAAAAGTGTTTTGAGGTCATAATATACTATGTGGAATTCTGCACCAGATTGTGGGAAAAGGAATAAAAGTTACTGACATTTTACTGCCACTATTGTTGATTTCAGCTGGAAACTGTATCGAAATTGTATGTATAGGTACGTTTGTAGAGTAAAATGTATGTAGAGCATGTTTTTTTTTATTGTTTTTTTTATTTATTTTTTTTTTTTTTCAGTGAGCCTATGTTGGAAGTTTTAGACATGTTAGCATGCTAACAGTTAGCTTACAGTTGATTATTCTATCAGTGTGACAAACTCATGTTCACAACAAAAAGAAATGGACAGACTAATTACAGCGTAAATTACTCACCCACTTGGATTCAAACAGCTTTCGCTTGCATCCAAATTGAACTTGAAATAATGATCTGTGAGTCAGTTTCTTGTAACCACTCAGTTCGGTTAAATTCAAGGCGCATCACCGTTCCTGCGACCCCAAGGGAAGCACAAGCAGGCTTCATATTTGGAGCGTGATATCTCCCTCACCTCACTTGTCTTTTGAACTGTTTCCCCAGAGCAATGCCGCCATATTATCAACCCACAAAGTGAAGTTAAATCAGACTGCTATTAGATGAGATATTTCCTCCTTTACAGGAGGGGTTCAGAAAGGCGTACGGTGTACAATGGTGTGAGATAGCAGCCACAGAGAGATGAGGTTACAGAAGCTGACCTTGAGCAGTGAGCAGACAAAAAAACATGCTTTAATGCTAAGAAAAAGCTATTACAATATCTTGTCAGTGTTGTTATTGTTAACTAAAACTAAAACTGTTTTGTTATTTTAAATAAAACTAATAAAAATTACAAAAGCACACAACAAAAATAACTTAACCTAAAATTAAAATAAAAAATGAATATATAAAAAGAAAAGCTAAATACAAAATTTGAATAAATAATGCTAAAATAACAATGGCCGTGTTATCCTTGCTGAGGTTGAACCTGATACTGTTTTGTGCGTTATTGAGATCACCGCTTATGCTTTTTAAATAGGCTAGTAATGCCTTCCAGGGTTTTTTCACTAAAGCAATTAGCATGCTAACACCTTTATGTAGTGTAGTGCGAAAAACAGACAACTAAAATGAGAATATTTATTGGAACCCAAACAAAATAAGGTGTTTGCAAACTTTTGGCCGTGACTTCATGAGCGTTATGCCAGGTGCGAATGTCACTCGTAACAAATTGCATTTTATTTATTTATTTATTTATTTATTTATTTATTTATTTTTTGCACTTAATAACTGATTTATTTACAGCTGAAATATTAATGTGTATTCTGTGTTAGTATTGGTATGGCAAAGAGTTTGCACTCTCACTTGATTTCATGCTGATTTTAGTCCTGACCTTTTCTTTTAATAACAGCTAAGGATCATCTGTGGAAATACAAACTTAATTTTGCCTTTTTCTTTGGATATATATAACTTGTTCGTAGTTATTACCGTTGCTCATACTGAAGATAAGGGATTTGAACAAGACTTTAATCTAGTGTTTCTCAGCCTTTTTTAATTTGAAGGCCCCTAACAGTCCAACACAATATTCAAAGCCCCCCTTTATAGTATTAACAGAACTGTAATATTAATTAAAATATATTATTAACGGACCTTGGGAGTGCCAGTATAGCTAAATTAAATTCCCACATTTATGATTCCAGAACTTTCGAGAACTGCATGTTCTAAAAACAATACATAAGCATTGAAGTACCATGGTTTTACTAAACAATGTACAAAACTACATATTTTAAAAGTTGACAATTAATCATGAAAGGCCTGAGAAAAAATACAACCTGTAGTGGTTTACTGCTTTTAGTTTTGTTTAGTTTGTCAAATAGTATTCCAGCATAGCCAACTGATAATTTTCTAAAACTCCCTCAAAACCCGCAAAACACACAAGCTAACCTCCTTAGGCTGGTTTAAGATGTGTTTTTGATGAGACAATCAGCCAAGCCAAAACTCCATAGTAGTTGCAGAGCAACATACCAAAAACTTTTTTTCTTTGCTGGTTTATGCCGGTTTATGCCATCTTGGCTTGTCATCCATCTTGGCCAAGCAGTTATTCAGTTGGTTTAGCTTGTGGGCCAGCTGATCTCTTAGCCTGACCAGCTGAAAAGTTCTCAAAACCATTCTAAAACCAGTAAACAGACCAGTCTGGCCACATTGGAGAGACCAGCTAAGACCAGCAAACATTATTTATTTATTTTTTTTTCAGCAGGGACTTACAACGCCTTACAATTAGTACTAGGATGCTATATTTGCACAACAAGCACCACTCCACCAATTTCTTCAGAAAATATAACAATCTAGTTTATTTTTAGACACTAGCAATGCAGCTGCATTTTGCTTTGAGCAATATGTTATCAACATTTTTCTTGTTTGAGGTGCAGTTTTGTTGCTTTGAATTAAATAGCATTGCAGCTATCACATCAAAGTGCACTGTTATAAACACATCTCTTTGTAGTAATCGTTGTTATAATTAACTGTAAAACATTTCCTCTTTCATGTAGCCATTGACATCTTTAAAAAATGAAAAAAAGATTGTTTGTATACATAAAAAGAGATGAGACAAAAATGCATGCTGCTAGAATTCCGCCTTTTTGTTTTCTGCTGATTCCCGAGTTGGCTGTTGACAAGTGTTAAAACGTGATCATGCTTGCGTGAGAGTGCAAACATTACTTCAAAGCAGACACCAGTGCCGGCGACTTTCGACTCGATTAATCACACTCATGGTTCTTTTTTAATGTTTCTATTTATTTGTTTACTCCTTTTGGCTCCGGCTTTTCCTCAGATGGTGGATTAGCAGAGTTAGTGCTGCCTCATTTGACAGCTCATTCTGAGACTCTAAAGACCCTGGTGGACAATGCAGGCCTGTTATCTGCTGTGCTCCATAAGCGTTAGGTTTTGACGGCACAGACGTCTCTCACTAACATTCGATCAGAGCCCCGAGAGCTTCCTGAGTGCTGGGACACGCTACTGCCGCTGCTGCTAATCACAAACCACAGCAGTTTGCTGAATCATAAAGCCAAAATGCCACATTCTCTTACTCTAGTCTAATGTGTTTTTATTGCTAGCTGCTAAATAATCCATTGGGATGCATGCATATGCATGTTACGTGTCTTTATATACAGCAGTTAGCCTTGCAGTTTGTTAGTTTTTCTCAGAATTGGGTCTGTGTGGACAGATCCAGTCATCTCGGATTGATATTAGATGGCATATCGTTGAAGAAGCGTGTGAATGTGAAGCAATTTTCCATCTTTTTTTTCCCCCACCTTCAGCTGAAAATCTGGGTAATGGGTTTCTGCATATCACAATGACAGACATTTCTTATTTATTATGCATGCTCAAATGACTGTAATTAACACTTATCTGACTGACATCAAAATGTGTGTCATCGACTCTCGTACATGAAGCGTTACGCAAAAATATGATATGAAGTATAAGTCAGACCCAAGAGTGAAATAATAGATATGGAACAATGCATAAAAGCCACGAGTAATAAAGTGTAATGGGGTTTATTTTATCATACTACATCACATTTTGGTTTCCCAGCTTAGAGTTATTAAACAGGCTTTGCCTTAAGCATCACTGTGGCTTTAACTGGAGACAATAGTGTTTCATTACTGCACACAATTGAAAACAAGCCAGAAATTGCATTACATGACACTCTAATTTCAATTAAATGAATTGCTTTTCTTCTGTGATATTAAGCTTGGCATTTCATTTTGGCTTGTTTGGCTGAAAGAGAACATTATACATATATGTTATGCAGTTCAATCCAGTTAAATTTATTCCGTACCGCTTATTTGTACATGCACACCATCCCAAAACCAGTGAGCAAGTTAAATAAGACAGTGGCATAGAGAAATTCCTTAAGATAGCAAGCGGAGAAGGAGGATTAAACCTTGGAGAACATAAAAGGAGATCCATCCTCTGTTAAGCAATTTTTGGAAATATTTCTGGGTTATTTTTAGCCATATGATTATTAACAAAATCTATAAGTAGGTATAAAATCTATAGTAGGCTAACCATCATCTTTGTTTTGATTTAGATTATTATAGCTTTAAATATTTAGTTATTTATATTTATAATATTGTAATGAATTTCACATTTTATGATTTGAAATATGGATCCTGGACAAGGGTAAAACAATAGAATCTATTTTAAAAAAGTCATTTGAAAATTTGTAAAAAAAAAATAATAAAGAAATCCCAAACTTTTTCTCACAAGACTTAAAGTTTAAATTTAAGCTTCATATAACAAAAAAGAAAAAAAAACAACAACAACAACTTGAAATTACCGTCAAAACAGGCTAATCAAATGTTCAGACTTAAAACTTAAGAAGTACAAATGCTTCAAACGATCTTCTGCCATAAAGTCTAGATTCTAGAAGGAAAATGTAGCAATTATCCACTCCAGGAATAAATAACTATGTTTTTTTTTTTGTTTTTTTTTAAGTAAACAGAGGAAAAGGAACATAAGCTTTATTAGATTTGCTTCCCAGTCTCCCAGAATGAATGTTAATGATGAAGTGCCTTTCAGCAACAGTAATAATGAAAACAAATGTATTACTTTCTGCCTCTGTGCTGTTAGAGAGAAATGATTGTCAGAGCTAATATGATTAGCATGCAACCTCATGAATAATCAGAAGATAGCATTGTCAGCATTGACTGGCCAAGCATTAATTGACCGAAAAAATCAAAAATCAAAAAGTCCATAAAACAAGGACATACCTACTCGCAGAAGTTTCATAAAGCCAACCAGATTCCATGAGACTGAAACTGTTGAAATGTAACCTTGCCAAAGAGTTTTGGAGATTTCTGCCATTCAATACTGAAGTCGACAGAAGCTGTACTTGGATTACTGAAAAATACCTGCCGGGGATATTACCTACATAGCCAGTGAGTGGACTGAGTTGCTGTAAAAAGAACACACTTGAACTATTTGAAGCTAAGCCGGTGCTCTTGAAGGTAGAAGACTGTCATAGACCGCTCTCTGTATCGTCTTACCAGTTGCTGCATTAAAACTCATAATGAGGCTGAAAAGGAGTCATTTAGCTCCAACCTTCTGGCAAGTGTATGTGTCTCTAAAAGTAGTCTGTTACAGAACAACCTTGGGTCCGATGCCCATTAAAATAGCAGCTTCGAGCTTGCCTTTTTAAGGACACTGAGGTACTGAAAGGCCACTGTCTACCTAGTGTCAGTCAGGAGGGTTTTGGCGTGAGTTTGGTTTTATTTTAGCCTTTTCTTTCCCTCAGAGCTGCTCACAAAGCACTGCTGTCACCATCTCACCGGCAGCCTTATCGCAGTTGTATGGATGGCTTGCTTTTTTACAGGATACACAAGCACTGCTTTCCTCAGTTTGACCCCAAACAGACCGCATTCACAGAGGGCGGGAGCGAAAGAGCAGGTTGACCTATAGCAAAGGAAACCGAGATGTTTTCACTTTTTTTATCGTTTATCATAGCTTTCGGGAATTTAAGTGAAACCAGAAATATCACAACTGTGAGTAACAGAGTTGTGTTCACCAATGGGATTCTCTAAAGTCTTTACACCATCAACTCTTTCTAATTAAAACATATAGTCAAGTCAAGTCACCTTTATTTATATAGCGCTTTATACGATACAGATTGTGTCAAAGCAGCTTTACAGTTTCAAACAGGAAAATAGTGTGTCGATAACGCAGGAGGACAATAGTAAACAGTCAATTTTTCAGTCAGTTCATCATTGATCCAGTGATCATCCAGCTCAGTTCAGTTCTCGACAATATTGCCAGAAATTAAGTAATTATAATTATTCATTCTAATAATTATGTGGTGGGAAAATTGTACAATATTGTATGACTTAAATATTCAGCAAACGTATGCATTTTATAGTTGTTTATCCAACTACAGTAGCAATTAGCGACTTATGTTTTCTTATAGATTTGTCATTTTGTATGAATTCTTTTTCTGGAATACATCATGTTGTTGATTACTTTTGCAAGGGCATGCCCACATGAAGGACCAAGACAAGTAAACAACTCTTTCAAGGTTTGCATGCTATAGATTTAGGTTAGGGTTTTACATTTTGTATGATCCAACGTATACGATGTCTTATGAATTATGAATGCACCGTTTCTTCGAAATTATTGAGTATTCTGTATGAGGTTGTTGATACTTGAGATTTGCAAGGACATGTTCACATGAAGGACTGTGAAATCAACTTTTTCAATCTTTACATGATTTAGATTTAGTTTTTATGTTTTTGTATGACCCAACTCGTGCGATTTCTTGTGAATTTGCAATTTCGTGTGAATTATTGCGTATTCTGGATGAGATTGAGTTGTTGATGCTTGAGTTTTGCAAGGACATGGCCAATGAAGGACTCTGCAAGAAATGATAGTGAATATTTTTGTAAAGTTCATGCCATAATTACAATGGCCCAAGTTGGGGGGCTTCCCAGGTGAGCATGCAGTCAGAATTGTGCTGACTGGAAAACAAGGCCTCAGCCGAACCTCATCAGAGCAAAAGTTTGCCGGTCGAAGTATCTGTAATGAGCTGTTGCTCTACTTCTCATTACTAGGTCCAAGAGAGGACCCAACAGGAACAACACATAAATCAAATACAGGCCTTTCTGTTTTAGAAAAGGGACAACAAATGAGAAAGTGGGCTGTGCTTCTCGAATAAATTAGCCTGTAGAGGCTGTGTCATTATTGTAATGATATATGATACGATATGTATTTTTTTTATTTTCATCACGATATGACTTATTGGCTCAAGTACCCATTTCCAAGCAGGTGAGGTTGAGGCTTACTGCTAAATTAAGGCTTTGCACCAGAGATATGTCACTCAAAATTTAATGGAGATACTGTTTGTTATATTATCCCTCTTCTGTGCATTTGATATTTAGACCATTAGCAACCCACGTACTGTGTAAACTAACGCAGCAGGAGGGTCTTTCTCATCCCCTCACATTTCATGCTTTTATTTCACACAGATTTGTTTTGTGACTGATTTGTGTTATGTTTGAGACAGAAATAGTCACAGAAATGGCTCATTACCCCATTCCATTAATGGCAAAACAATTCGTATCAATCATTTATATACAACAGTTTTCTTCGGGATAACTCTGGTAATGTGCCGTTGCGTATGAATTCTATTATGCACGTTCTTTGCTTTCATGAAAGCAGTTCGAGTACGTTTTTCGCATTTTTCTTGGATGGTGGTCTCAGCAAATGTGTGGAGAATGGATCAATACTTCATCCCTAGCTAATCGTAAACCATGGCAACAGCTCGAGCTGGCAGAGATTGGTCTTGTACTGAGCTTTAGAGAGAAATGCAGTCTTAAAACGTCAGGATATTGCAAAATTAGCATTTAGCCATTGCGCCATAAGGCCTGGTGCTTACAAAAAAAGTCTGTGGGTTTGCGCAGGAGGATTTTGAAGTGTGTACATCTGTATGGATGATGGTAGTTGATCCTGCACAACACTGAGGTGTTGGTCTTAAGTTTATTATTACTGAAAACATGAAGAAACAATGCTTAAATGCTATTAATAAAACATAACTACCTAGACATGCATAGTTAGGACAGTAAAACAAATATCAAGGAAGGAGAAAACATTTTGTTGTTGATGTTAACCACTACAGTATTTTGGCGCAAAGTCATCTGTCACTTGATACAACCTAGCCAAATTAGCCAGATGCCAACATAGACAGGTTGCCTGACATCCTCGAAAATCATGAACAAAAGTTCACAGAATATGTTAAATGCGTATCCACTTGCAGTGAGAATAAACATGGTTTGTGCCAACCGCAATTTGTTTTGTGCTGCAAATTATTGGCCAAGAGTATCAAAATTCAAGAGACATTTGGAGCCTGTACTTGTCAATTTTCCAATTCAGCCTATGTAATTGCATTCATTTTGTCTATTGTTGGGTCTATGCAGTTCATGCTAATATTGATACATTTCAGGACGTTTCTGTTCACTTTTGTTGTATTGAACAATTTAGGAATGGAGTTGAGTGTCCAAAACCAGCTGTGAACCACTGTGCTTTAAGCTTGGTGCACACTGTACGATTTTAGCCATGATTTTGCTGTCTGAGACACATTTCTGTCATAAAAAATAATTTTTGAATGCCTGTGAATTCATGAAGTGAACTTTTGCCTGTATGGTGTTCACTGTTTCGGATGCTTTGTTTGAACTTGAGGACGCAATTACAGAATGATATGTTGCTTCTCGTCCGTTGTCGGTTGGCTTTGTCTATTCTGAAGTCTTGGTTACCATTTATTGCACAGTCTGGCATGAAACACTGTACATGTCGCATTGTCTGCCTTACTTTCTCTTTGAGATCACATCGTACAGTCTGTCATTACATTAGCTTAACAGTTCAAAAAACCACACAGCGTATAGCAGGCTTTAGTTAGCTTGTGAATAAATCTGTAGTTATCAGTAAAGTTCAGCCGTCCATCTTTCATCATAACTCCCTGCTGAGAGAAAAGTTTTACATTTCCGAACGCCTTTTATATAGAAGTGGTGCATTAGAGCCACATGATCAACTGTGTGCATCTTTCTGCAGGGTGTATTTTAGCATTTTATTAGGCCAGGCCCTCAATGCACAGAGGCGCCACGGGTACGGGTATGGTGCCATCCTCACACATCGACGCCGCAGGCTAGCCACATGCAGCACTAATGAGCTGCTTATATTTGCAGGCTTGGCTTGCTCTCTCCACCACCAAAAGTAAACTTTTGAGTCTTTAAGAGGATTGTGAAGGATTTCTTGATTATTTTTGTTCTCGTGTTTGATTCAGAACAGACCGAGTGCTACTCGCAAGTAACAAGCTCAGAAAGGACACGTACTAATTACGTATTATAAGCTTTGTTGTGGCTAGAGTTAGCCATGTTCGCTCTGGTGGCTACTGACAGAGTAACTGCTAGAGGAACATGTGTTTTAAACTGATTAACATGAACTGGCCTCTTTGATGTGGGAGCGCGTCTAGAGAGCTCCGCCGAGGAGGCATGAAGGCGATTAGTAGACGGTTTTTAGGCCATTTGCTCTGTGAGATGGGACCTCAGAGGAGATGCTCGCTCGGTTCAGGGACGAAAGAGCTCCCACGTGCCGGCGAGGGACAGGAGGATGGTGGCGGCAAGCTCGGAGGATATCGTTAACGCGAAGCGATGAAAAGATGTGAACCTGCCCTTCGTATTCCAGAACAAAGAGAGCCCCAGGGATGTTTGAATGGGCTATCTTGAAGGGGATTTGGCAGTGTCAGCCCTTGTCATGTCATGCGAGCTGAGTGTAAACATCAATAGCAGACAAGAAAAGATCAGACGGATCCAGATTTCACTCTTAAATCCTGACAGCCAAGACTCTGAAGGCTTTATCAGTGTAGGAAACATTGCTGCTTGGAGCTCAGAATATCTTTCTGAGTGCAAGTTGCTGGCTGGAGAATATTGTAAGATATTTGCATACAAATTTATGAATTTAAGTTTTATTGTTAGGATTAGCAAAGCACATTGTTGTCATTAGTTGGAAATGCAGCCCAAAAATGTTGCATAACCATTTAGTTATGCAAATTTTATGCTAACGTTTGATATTAGCGCTATACTGTGTAAATATGATTAGATGAGCCACAAAGCCATAAAATAGTGTATGCACACTTGTGACCATCAGTTAAATTTGATATCAATGTGTATACATTATACAGCGTTATTTTAGTATAATCCAGATGCTATTATACTGTTATTAAAATTTTGTTTCTATTTTTGTATTTTCCTTTCTCAGGTAGATTTTGTTGCTGTTGTTTTTTTTTTTTTTTGTCTGTATAGGTTTTTTTTTCAGCTTTAGTTTTAGATACTTTGGTACATAAACTAGCTGAAATAATATGTGTTTTGTTATTTTATTTAATTTAACATTTATTTAAACCATGTTTTATGGTTTTAGTTTCAGTTAATAACTCTAATTTATTTTTATTACAACAACAGCAGAAGCAGCAATAATATTAACAACAGGCAAAGTAAATGGAAAAAAAAAAAAATCTAATGATTTCAAATGAAGCACATAAATAAATGACAATCAAGTATATAAACTTTGCTACAGTTTTAAATGTTTTAGGTATTGTTTATTTTTCTTATGTCATGCAACAAATGTTAAAACATGTTTTTCAATAGTTTACTTTGCCTCATGAATATGTTTGCCACTTTTATGCATTCATGCAAAACTTGCAAACCCTTGCCTTGTGGTTTATAGTTTATTTCCACAAAGCTCAAAGATGATAGTTGCGTTACAGTGGTTGTATAGTATGCCTAAATTCTAATATAATTTAATATCATTTGAATTCAAGCAAAGCAAATAGCTTAACCAGTAAACACCACCATTTCCCTCCTCAAGCAGTGCTATAATTGAGTGTCTTACATGCAATTCTTGAAATATCCACCAGTCATTTTTCGATTGGTCAGTCTCTACTTTATATTAGTTGTTTACCGTTGCTCATCCTATCAGTTCAGATTTTAGATTACAAAAGTTACTTTTTTTGTCTGCTATTGTCATATATTTCAATTACTTCAATTAGTAGAGATTATAAACTAAGTCTTCAGGCCATGTTACGGGACATACTCCTGGACAAATCATTAAAATTGTGTTGAGTAGAAAACTTGTGAATTCAGTGAAAGCCTCATCGGCTGAGGTGCGTCCATAGTGCCAGCTGTGTGGAACCTAAACAACAGTTGTCAGATTTGTGGCCTGGATCCCCATTCAGTGTTCTTTTGATTCCAATCTCCAGGCTTCAATCTGCTCCCTCGTGTCGTGTGCCGCCACTGAGCAGGAGAACAGATGGCGCCTTTCAGCAAGGCGGAGAATTGCGGAGAGGAGTCCCTTTCGCTCCGAAAAAGAAAAGAGACAGGGAAATAAGAGAAGGTGAATGAAGTAGGTGAGGAAAGACATGCAGTGGAGGGTGACTGAGAAGAGAGACAGTAAAAGCCCTGTCTCTACTGTAGATAAAGTTATTAATGTCTTAAACTCACTGGAGAAGAAATGATACCAACCCCTCAGAGGACCTCAGATGATGCCAACCCTCAGACAACATACAGAATTACCAAATTTTGCCATATGTTAAATATATTAAGTTTCTACTATATATAAATATTGTAGAAACTTAATTTTCTGTAAAGCTGCTTTGCAACGATTTGTATCGTGAAAACGCTATACAAATAAACTTGAATTGAATTGAAAATTGAATTGGATTAGGGTCTAAGATTTGTACATCTCGTCAATTATATATCTATCTTTATGTAACATTCTCAATATTATATAAATAAGTACATAAGACTAACAAATTAGCTGAAGCATCAACGTGCATTTCCACAGCAAAACATGTGATAACGAGCAAAAAACTCATTATAAAAACCTGACAAGAAAAAAAAAAACACATTTACATGATGTTTTGTCTGGCTTTTCTCCAGTTTTGATGTTAAAATTGGATATTATGCATAAAAATGTATAATAAAAGCAAAATAAACCACCAGAGGGCTGGAAAGGTGTCAAGTGTTGAATGTTAGTCCATTTATTTTCAAGAATAAATACAATTGGGAAGTTCAAAAGAGGAAGAAAGCAACTTTCATATTGATTAGTATTTGGACTAATAGTTTGGTTGTGCCTAATTACTGGTTTTTATTGCATCCTCTCGGAAAGCAGGAAGTGCTGCAGTGATGGTTTAAATGTGTTGTTTGGGTCAGTCTTAAATGGTGCTTTTGTCTCTGCGGTCGTTAAATGCTGTTTTATTAGGCAGAAATATAATTTCCATTTAATGCATTGTCAATAAAAAAAACATTTCTGTGTATTTACAATTTTGTCTCAACTCTTATGCATTACTCTGCTCATCAAATGCAAACATATTGATTGTATGCTGCTAGATAGCGGAGTCTAGGAAAATTATGACTTTTCCAATTGTGATCCGCCTTCCACTCATATTTATGTGGTTTCTTGACTTGATGATACTTTTACAAGTGAATATGGTAATGGTGCTCCTTTGCTGACATATTTCCTTTTGAAATTTGGAAATGATTTATTCAGTCAAGTTTTTTTAAGTAGTCAACTGGTGGGGCTTTTTCACTCTAGAGAGCATTTGATTGGACAAATCTTTGTAGTGCAGGATGAGTCATCTGTATTTTAGATCTGTTTTTACAGAAGTGAAAGACTAATTTCTAAATGTGCTAATTTTGTCGGCTTTTAGAAGTATACTAGCATACTTGATGACCTCAAAGCTAACAAACATGGCCTAAAAGCAAAAAAAAACAAAACAAAAAAAAACTTCATTTTGATTTCATGGGGTCTTTTCTGCTTGCCAAAAAGTCACTTGGCTGAATGCTTTTGAAGTTCAAGCCAAAAACTCCAGTCGACTAGAGAGTTCACCATCAAACGAATCATCAATGCATGAATGCTGAATGTCAAGGGACAGTTTTTAACTTTCTCACTATGTAAATGTGTGTATTTCTGCTCCATATTTATGGAAAAAGGGATTAAAGGGATATTGTTGCTGTAGATCAGCACAACTTTTACTCTTATCAGAACCAGATGTGAGAGCTCTGATGATTTTAGCACTTACATAGCTTGACCTTTGGATGATAAATCCACACCTGAGGTGTTGATGGGAGTTTTGACCACTGATAATCTCTGATTATCTCTGTGACTGCCGGGAATGTTGAAGTGCTTTGTCACCTGCAATTTCAAAATAATATCAACAAAAGATGTTTATTCAGGAACATGTCCAACACGACAAAATTGTGGACATTGAGGTCAATTACTTTTGAAACTGCAGGTTTTCATTGTATCATAGCATAGCGGATATGAAAACGTTTTAGCGTCAGGTATCTATTTCCTCCCATTACACAGAATGACGCAAAGGTTTCTCACTTCAGTGATGTGCTCAACACTGCTGTGAGAAGTTTAGATCACTGGGCTTGTTTATATGCTCTCTCAGTTCCAGTAATAGAAACAGAACATGATATCACTAACACACAAGTACCAAAATGTGTGTTTGTTCATTTATTTATTTATATTTGGATGGACACCATGGCAATACCATGATTTCATTTCAAGTACCTTGGGACACCTTACAAATACCATGGAATATGAATATTCTTATCATATATCATATCAGTATTTATAATGATTTTGAAAGTATGCTTTAAAGTTGCTGTAGGTTAAAATTACCTTCCAATACCATACAGGGTTCCTACAGTCACAAATATGGAAATATCAGGTCATTTTTACATTTCTAAAATCCTTTTGCTGAATTTATTGATACTGAATCAATATCATCAGCTAAATATCACTCTTGTCTCTAAAAACTTGCTTGTAAGACCCAGTTATGTTTGATCTGGGAGTTTGAACTGACTCTTTTTAGTAAATTTATCGAATGGATTCTCAAATGGTCTACACAATTCACATTCACAATTTTATTAATCAAAATGTGACAGAACCCTGGCCATACTTTTCTTTTGAAAGCTTCACATTAAGCACAGGCTTTTTTATCACCTTGTATCATTCAATGTACACGTTTAAACCTTCATTTTTTTTTTTTTTTTTTTTTTTTTGCCTTAAGCAAATTGAAAAGACAAGTCAGAGGATGGATTTCTTAATTTTAGTGCTTGTGTGTTATACTTTCAGAGATCTTGGTATCTTGAAGGCAAGAGCCAGAGAACTTATTGCTAACTTATTGCTCTTTAATTCTCCTGTCAGCTGCAAAATCTTTTCAGCCCTCGGCTTCCTCTTGGTAACCATAATGGTTGTAGTGAACATGAAGACATGCCTCAGCTAAAGACAAAAGAACACCTCTGCATTTCTAGATATAGAACCACAAAGAGATCGGATTGTCTTAGGGTGTTATTTTATGCAGACAATGGTGCATACAAACTTCAGTAAAAAGTATCTAAAAAGTACCAAACAGTACCATGAAATTACCATCTGTTTTTGGCTTTGGCATCATGGTAGCCCCATGAGGTTTAAACATATACCACAGTAATACATTTAGTACCATATACATGAAACATGAATGAAAATGGCAATCATAGTAGCACCACTATGCTTTTTGTAAGGATTACTTTGTTGCTTCACACAGTGAGATATGACAAATTACCACATTATTTGCATGCCAGTTTGTTAGTGTGAGAACAAATTCACAAAGGACCCTTGCAAAAAGGTAATGTGACCGTACCATGCTACGGTTATGCTATTATCTCGTTTGAAGGGTTAAAGATAAGAGTACATGAAAGAACCACAATTTTTGTCCTTAAATATTTGATGAAGTGCACTAAATACACAAAACTAATATAGGCTCCAACATAAAACCAACACAGGCTTATGAAATAATTTGCCTCTACCTACATTAAAAAAAAAAAAAAAAAAAAAAAAAAAACGCACCCATACATAGTTCATTGCAGTTTTCAGCTGAAAATGAACACTAAAGTGAAAGCAAAACAACAACTTTTATTCCTTTTCACACACACATTATGATTACTTGGGCAGATAAATAAAAACTTTTTTGCAGTTCCTTGCAAAATACTATGTTATGACCTCAAAACATTTTTACCACAGTGCATGATTTCTAAACTAAGAAATATTGATGGTTGCATCGCATACCTAGCGTCATATTTATGACTTTTTGAATGTAGCAAACTTGCTCGGCAGCTGACCTGGTACAGCATTGCACTTGTGATATGGATTAGCATCATGAAACTCACAACACTAATGAAAGAGCTCAAAGACAAGTTAAAATGGTTACTTCAAAAATTGCATTTTTTTCTTCCTTTTTTTTTTTTTTTTTTAAGATTTATCATTGTAATTTTTGCCTTTTATTACGATAGGACAGATCAGAACTTACACGAAGCGAAGTGGGAGAGAAACAGGGGGGCAGGATCGGGAAAGGTCCTCGCGTTGGGTTGCGTACCAAAACCGATTGCGTTCATCTGTTTTGGTCTTTTTTTTTTTTTTTTTTTTTTTTTTTTTATAGAAAAGTCAGATTGTTTACTCTTAAATTCTAATGCTAGGCTAACTTTAACAGCACAGAGAATAGCAGTCATATTGGTTTGAAATGTTCCTAACATTCCTAACAGAGTATCCTAACATATTATATTTATAGGATGGCACAGTGAAAATAATTAGCACAAAGAGATTCTTTTTTCTGATAAAATGTTCTGATAAAATCTTTGGATTAGTATGTTGCTTAGAGCTAGAACATTATAAACCAGTTATATCCCTCTGAATTTAAGGGGTGTTAAGTAGGGCTGCAACGATTAGTCGACATTATCGACAACATCGACAATAAAAAATTGTCGACAAATATTTTTGTTGTCGAGTAGTCGTTTGATCTCATATGACCTAATGTAAGAGCCTGCAATTATGCGGTTTGACCAGTGTGGCGCTGTAGTGCAAGAATGTAATTCAGCTCTCCTGGATGCAATTCAAGAGAAGAACACACAGTGCTTCAGAGCAAGCACAGCCGAATGAACCTGAAGCTGCTGAGCGGTGTTTGGATGAATATGTAAATATATGCTGCGCGTTTTCCTCTCAATAACGAAATAAACAACAAAAACTGACAGCGGTGTGAAAGCAGCAGTTAAAAACACATCTGAGTACAGCGATGTGGATGTTTGCACGAGCTCTGCAGTAAAGTCCAGTCACGTCACGTTTATTTATATAGTACTTTATGCAATAGATAGTATGGTGGCCGAGAGAGCTCAACACGCTGCAAATAGAAAATATATATATATAGATGAATATGAGACAAAACTACAGATTGTCACATTTTATTATTGGGTGATTCAACACATAGATGTTTTACCAGCTAAGAAGTTCAGCACTTTTAGAGTTTCATCCCCCTATCTGATGTGAGCATAAGTATTGGAACAGTTGCCTCACAGGACTTTCTAAGTGATCAGCTGTGTCCTGTTGCATTAATTCTTCAGATATTAAAAGCAGGGAATGTGTCGTATCAGTTATATCCATTACTTCTGCATTCTGAATCTTGCATTTGATGATGACACACACAAACCAGGATGAAGATGAGGGAGCTGACTTTGAGAGAAAAGCAAGCAATTTGGATGCTAAAAGAAAAGAGGAAGTCAATTAGAGCTATAGCAAAAAACAAAGGGCATGGAGAAATCAAGAGTTTGGAAACCACCAGCGATACCAGCAATCAACAACTACCTGATCAGCTGAGAAAACAACAGTAGCTGATGATAGACAAATCATAAAAGCTGTGAAAATGAACCCTAAAAGACGTGTCTGTAAAATCACCAACTTCCAGAAAGCTGGGGTGATGCTCTGACAATCTGCTGTGCTCAGGAGAGTTTGACACAGAATTACAGATGCTACACAGCGAGACGCAAACCTCTGACCAGCACCAAAAATAGAAAGATTAGATTAGGCAAGATTAGAGTTTGCAAAAAAGCACAAAGGTGAGCCAGAAGAGTTTTGGAACTGTGTTTATGGACCGATGAGACAAAGATGAACCTTTATCTAAGTGATGGGAAAGCAAAAATGTGGAGAAAAAAAGGGAACTGCAAAAGATCGCAAGCATACAGCCTCATCTGTAAAGTATGGTGGAGGTGGTGTCATGGCATGGGCATGTATGGCTGCCTCTGGAACAGGCCCTCTCAACTTTACTGATGACTTAATGTATGATGACAGTAGCAGAATGAATTTGAAAGGGTACAAAACCATCTTGCCTACCAATATTCAAAAAAATGCCACCAGATTCATTGGGAAGTGCTTCATATTGCATCAGGACAATGACCCAAAACACCCTGCCAGTTCAGTCAAGGAATTTATAAGGGCAAAGAAATGGAAAGTCTTAGATTGCCCAAGTCAATCTCCAGATTTAAATCCGATTGAACATGAATTTCACCAGCTGAAGGGGAGAGTAAAGGCAGAAACTCCCCAAAACAAGCAACAATTGGAATTGGCTGCATTAAAGGCTGGGAAAAGTATTTCAAAGGATGAGACCAAAGTCTGGTGATGTCTATGGGTCACAGACTCACTGCTGTGATTGTGTGCAAGGGATCTGCAACTAAATAATAGCTTTTAATATTTTATATCTGCCTTATGTTCAACTGTCCCAATACTTATGCTCACATCAATGAGTGGGATGAACTTTAAAAGTGCTGTTCTTTTTATTTGGTAAAACATGTATGTGTTGAAACGGCTAATAATAATATGTGACATTCTGTAATTTTGTCTCATATTCATTTTTTAATCCTATGTGCAAATGTCTTGACTCCACAGCCAACAGAGCAATTTTGTCTTTACTGTTCCAATACTTTTGGAGGGGACTGTATATATATATATATATATATATATATATATATATATATATATGCATAGATTAATTGTATAATAATTGTAATTACATAATATGACTTTCAAAAGCCGAAGTGATTACAGTTATATATTTGTTAGAATATGCGTAACTCAACATTTTAACTAATTGCAAAAGCTGAATAATCAGTCAGTGTCTACTGATTAATCAGTGGAATAATCGATGATTAGTCGATCTAATAATCTTTAGATTAATCGATTATCAAAATAATCGTTTGTTGCAGCCTTAGTGTTAAGAAGGTTAGGGTTAAGAAAGAACAGAAAAATTTCATTAAGGAACACATCATGCTTGACAAAATCATTTTGGAGTCCAAAGATAATGTATGTCTCCAAAACGATTTCTACTTAAATGTTTTCTTCTTATAAAATTTTACACACCTTTGGAGCACAGAAAGCAGTGCTTAATATTTGATGCTTCAACATGCTCTTTAGGTCTTTCTGCCCACTAAGCACAGCACTGCCATAAAACCATACTGCCCTATGGTCTCGTATACTTCAACCATTTTATGGATGTGAGAACTGTGGTAGTAACTCATTTCCTGCCATTTCAGCCTTCTTTTCACCATCAGCAGCTGTACCATTGTGCAATCGATGCCCCTTCATCCGCACTGCGATTATTTTTGTTCGCCATCAAACTGCGCTTAGAAGTGAAATCCAGTATCTCCAGCAGACTCTTATAGATGCTAGTCTAATCTTCCCGTTTGATTCACGCCATGTTGTTATTGTTGCTAAAATAATGCACGCTTTGGATAATGCATGCGACATCCGACTTCATCTATTTAATTTGGTGCGTAATGGTACAAACTGACTACCCATAATGCAGTCTTATTGATTATAATGACATAATTTACAAAGCTCTTAGCTAGAGCGAATTAAGTGGTGTGACGTCCTATTTGAAAGCCTCACTGACTAAAGCATCTTTACTCGGCGGGCTTTTGATGTTCGCTTCGGAGTGCAAAGTACGTCTGAAGATGGCCCAGAGGCCAGGGCGGTGTAATTCAAGCATTGAGGCCAAGCAGAACAGAAAGTTGCCCCTGCTGTTTGTACCAATTGCCCTCGCAATTGACTCTGTGTTCAGCCAGGGTCTCCTAGGAGATGGGAAGATACAATGGGTTACTGTGGCGACAGAAAAATCTCAGCCTACCTGCGAATCGGGGCCCGCCAGTAGTTCGCCTGCTCGTTTAATTAGGTGACTCCTGAGTAGATTAGGGCCTGTGTTAGCGTGGGTGGCCCGCTGCGTTCATGCCCCAGGAGCGCTGCAGTCATCGGCCGGGCTTGAAGGGCAGGCCACAGGGGAAAGTCTGTCAGGAACTGAAATAAGAGCAAACGGGCTGAAAGGGAACTCTGACTCAACTTATGTCTTTTGTCAGAAGGAATATACAAGGATATAAGGCTACAGAAATCTGAATGAAAGAACTGCTGTGACACTGTGACATATAAAGCGACTAAAGAATTAAACACCTTTTTGGTGATAAGTCTTTCTTCTATGCAAGTTATGCAGAGGTAACTTTTAAGTAAGTCATTCACTGGTTATCTTTTTTTAGAAATCAATGTTATTTTATAATTATTGCAATCTCAAATACTACTAATAATAATGTTTCTTATTTTATCTGGGGTTGCATATTATAATTATTATTGTTAATAATAATTTGTTGTTGGTTTTTTGTTGATTTGCAACATAATTAATATTGATTCGTAATAATCTTTTTTTTTATTACTAACTTTTTATTTTAACTTTATATTATTGTTATTATTATGATTATTATTATAATTATTGTTATATTAGATGGTTGCAAGTTATTTATTTACAGTCTGAAATAAGGCTATTATTTATGTACTATTTTAATGGATATAATAATAATAATAATAATAATAATAATAATAATAATAATAATAATAACAACAACAACAACAACAACAACAACAACAACAACAAAACAACAAAGTAAAATATTAAAATAATTAATAATAATAAATATAATTGTTTATATATATATATAGATAGATTTACAGTACTTGTACTACTACTTCTACTATAATATTAAAAGAAAAATATTGAAAATCAAAATTCATTTGTTTAAAATTTTAATTATTTTGTTTAAATAATTTAATAATAATAATAATAATAATAATAATAATAATAAGACATTTAAATGTTTTATATTAGATCACATAAAATAATAAATAGAATTGCTTTAAAATATTATTATATTAATATTGATTTGTAGTACTTTTAACACTACAAATTATAATAATATTAAATGTAAATAAAATGTAAATAAAAACAAATATTAATATTAATAAATATTTATTATGTAATAATAATAATAATAATAATAATAATAATAATAATAATAATAATAATAATACAGTAAACAAACACCCAAAATACCTTAGCAACCAGCATGCAGTAGCCTAGTAACCTCCAGAACAATTGTGGTAGCAAACAAAATAATTGTAATTTTCTAATAAATTATACAAGGTAGAATTAATTAAAACAGGCTGCAATAGCCTGTAAGACAAATGCACCTCTCCGTGTGCGCAGGAATGCAAAACTTCCTCATGCTCATCTGTGACTTTCAACACTTTTAAAGGACTTTAATAAGTAGTCTTCTGTCAAAGAAGTGATTAATGGGAAATTAAACTCGCTGTAGGTTAAAAAGTAAAACGTCTCTAAAAAGATTGTCCATTCATGGATGTTTTGAGATTTAAATTCTTATTTTTAATAACTTTTAATAACTTTTTGTGCAAGCAGTTCAGGGAAAATGATTTGACCCATGATTAGGAAGGTTATTTTTCTGGATTTTCTATCAGATTAATTGTCCCAGATTACAAATAAAGCTGTGCATTTAATTCAGGCTCATTAGTGAAACAAGCCTGGAAGAATGCAGCCAGCACAGAGAATCAAAGAGAAACACCCCAAAACTGATATTTTAGGTTATGGACATTAATAGTTATACAAACTTTGGCCTTTATTTAAAAACAAATCCTTTTTCCGTTCCCTCCTCAGTCGTACCGAACCAGTTCTACAACTCTCTTAATAGCCTCCATTGTTATGCGGCATGTTCCCAGCAGGAAATCAGAGATTGAACGGTGGTTGATTCAGAGATTTCCACTTCAGAGACTTTCATGCTTCACCATGAAATCAATGAAGTATTCTTTTAGAACGGAATATACGGTATCTAAACATTTAATATAGTTAAAGACCCTCTTGCTGTCATTTCATACCCTGAAGTTGATCAAACAATCATTTAACCTCATTCATGAAACACAAGCACAAAGAATTCCTGTGTAAATTGTTTGTAAAGACTCTACATAAAAAATAAAAAAGTACTACTTTTTAGGAATAACTAACACTGTATGTTTTTATGTTGAACACACGATCATTTTTGTTGCAGTTGAACAGTGTTTGTCAATTACTGCTTAGGAACCAAAGTAGTAAATAAAAATGTTTAATTTGACTTAGCTTTGAAAGTAAAATGTAATTTGGTGATGTTTAGCATGTTATCTTTGCAAGTTTTACTGCTCATTTTAGATGGACTATTATATTATAATGTCTTTTAAGACTTGTCAAATTAAAGTGATGAATGATGAGTTTGGAACACAAGACTTCCATCTTTAAGATTGAGCAGTCGGGAGGCTTGATTGGCATTTTAATGAATCGTATGGTAATTTCAGTAATTGTTTCTTAATTCTTTTTCACTCAATCAGCTGTACCTCAGCCTTGCAGTAATTACACGTGTTTGTACCAGAAATATAAGGCAACATTTTTCTTTAACTTTGAATGATACTCTCTGTCAACTTGTCAGCTCCTTATATATGACAATATAAGAAAAGACTAAAACACATTGTTCTCAGTATAAACCCCATTTAATTTCTACAACTGGGCAAACTTTGTGAACTTGTGAGTACTTTTGTACTTGAAATGTTCGCTCGTGGATATTTATATCTTGCCACAGAATTGTATGTAAAAATGCTGCTATTGTTCTCTTTCTTATGTGGTCTCATATCTCACAAGAGTTTGCTCAAAAAGGAAAGATTAGCTCAAATTTAGTGGGAACAGATCATGTGGTGTGTGTGTGTGTGTGTGTGTGTGTGTGTGTGTGTACCTGTTTTTCTATTCAGGTGGGGACTTAAACCTGAATACACAGACTCATGGGGACTCGTGTCACGGAGGGGACCTAAATTGAGGTCCCCACGGGTAAAGAAGCTTATAAATCACACAGAATGAAGTTTTTTGAAAATCTAAAAATGCAAAAAGTCTCATGTAAGGGCTAAGTTTAGGTGTAGGGTTGGTGTAGGGCAATAGAATATACGGTCTGTACAGTAGAAAAACCATTATGCCTATGGAAGTCCCCACAAGGATAGCGAAACAAGTGTGCGTGTGTAGCTATATATTTTCCCCAGTAGGCTGTTTCATTCTCATGTGCTGTGAAAGTTGTTCTGTTACTCCTTCAAAGTACTGTAATATCATTGCTTGTATAACTTGTGTAAATTTGATTTTATGTAATTTGCGTCAATCTCACAAAACCTTTCAAGAACTAGGTCATGTCTGGCTTATTTTACCCCCAAAATCTTTTTTTCCCACTAAAAAAAAATCATTCTACAGTAATGCCAATTTGTAATATTTTTTTTTTTTTAAATATTATTTAGATTTGGAAGTATCTATCTATCTATCTATCTATCTATCTATCTATCTATCTATCTATCTATCTATCTATCTGTCTGTATGTATGTATGTATGTATGTATGTATATATATGTATATGTATATGTATATGTATGTGCAGAGCTGGGTAGATTATCTACAAATTGTAATCTGTTACTGATTCCAAATTACGTGACAAAAATTGTAATCAGTAACGTAATCCATTACATTACACATTTTAGGTAATATAATCAGATTACTTTTAGATTACTTTTGACCTAACTCATTTATCACATTGATTTAAACAGGATAATCTTGTACCATAATGATGTAAAAATACAAAGGGTGAGAAAATATATTCCTTTCATTGTAATTAACAACATGAAGTGCATTAAACATTATATTACATCAAGGTTTCCCAAACTGGGGTTCGTAAAGGAACTGCAGGGGGTTTAATGAAAGGCTAACAAATAATTAAATCATAAAAATGTAAAATTAAAATAAATCATACACTTACTAAAAAAGATCATATTATAAACATTTTATGTTTACCTACACGCCATATGACCATTAACCAATGTCAGAGACCCGTGAATTTGCAAATGTGATACTTAATTATTAAAATGTTTATTATTATTAAAAATCTTACTTAAAGGGGTCCTTGATTATGATTGACTTTTTTTTTAACTTTAGTGTGTAATGTTGCTGTTTGAGCATAAAAAAAAAACATCTGCACAGTTATGATGCTCAAAGTTCAATGCAAAGGGATATATTGTCTTTTGCAAAATTGCTGATTGGCCACCCCTTTAAAGTAAATATATGTGACCCTGGAGCACAAAACCAATCTTAAGTAGCACAGGTATATTTGTAGCAATAGCCAAAAATACATTGTATGGGTCAAAATTATCAATTTTTCTTTTATGCCAAAAATCATTAGAAAATTAAGTAAAGATTATGTTCCATGAAGATATTTTGTAAATTTCCTACTGTAAATATATCAAAACTTAATTTTTGATAAGTAATATGCATTGCTAAGAACTTCATTTGGACAATTTTAAAGGCAATTTTCTCAATATTTAGATTTTCTTGCACCCTCAGATTCCAGATTTTCAAATAGTTATATCTCCTATCCTAAAAAACCATACATCAATGGAAAGCTTATTTATTCAGCTTTCAGATGATGTATAATTCTCACTTTCAAAAAAATTGACACTTATGCCTGGTTTTGTGGTCCAGGGTCACATGTTAGGTGAAAGAGGTTCAGATGACAAAAAGTTTGAGAATGTCTGCAAATTAGAAATAACGAGAATTTGCGCATTTTAATGAGTTTGAAAGACAAAAGTCTTTCAATAGTACATAATAATACATGGTTAAATCTCACCTGCTGAGTGATAATTCAAATACAAATTAATGTGTTCATCAGTAGTTGATGCAATGTTGAAACACTTCTTAAACCTGAAATGATTTTTGTAAACCATTGGTCAAATGCAGTGTATCCACCTGAATAATGTCCGATCTCTGTGTGAATGTCCACAAAACTGGAAGATTTTCTGAGTGTATATAAGTGATAGACTATTTTAGAAAGGAACATTTAAAAGATAAAAAAGAGGAATTAGGGAGAATCAATAAATTATGAATAATTTATTTCTATTGTGTGAATAATATGTAATCATGTAATCCAGACCATTAAGAAAAGTGCAAGATCCCTGACATGGCAGGCTTCCGGTACTGAATGGAGTGAACGTGTTTTTTATAGCTCTCCATGAGTCTGTAATAATTTCTCTCTAATCACCTTGCAGCCGTTTAAATATCACAAGTTGTTAACTTAACATTCTGAGCAATGCTGTCAAAGCATAAGAAAACTGAAAAATCAAATACTGAAGAAGCGGGAGGCACCGATAATGTTCATGAAGAACCGCCAGCTAGTGCTAATCAAACTAGCGCTGAAGCAACGGTGACGACAAACACAGACATAATGGAAGCAATAGCGAAACTGAGCGGATCATTTGACAAAGTTTGATGACCTTACATCTACTTTAACAGAGCTGAACGTATCCATCGCTAACATTACTTCCAGAGTGGCAGCGACTGAAGAGGCAGCAGAAGTTCACAAAACCCGTATCGAGTCACTGGAGAAACGGTGTGCTCACCTGGAGGCCGAATGTGAAAAACTTAAGGAAAAAACCTGTGACTTAGAGTCAAGATCTTGACGACAAAACATTCGAATTGTCGGTATAAAAGAAGGCACTGAAAATGGCAAACCTACTGAGTTTGTGACAAATCTTCTCGCAAATATGCTGGGCGAGGAGAACTTTGACCATCCAATTCAGATCGACAGGGCACACCGTTCTCCACAACCACTAAGAGATGGTCGCTGTCGGGCATTCATCGCCCGAATTCATCACTATCAAGTGAAAGAACAAATTTTGCGCCTGGCAAGATCGAAACCTCTGCAACACGATGGAAAAACGATACGCATTTTTCTAGATCTCACTGCTGACGTCTTGAAACAGAGACAGAAATTCGACAACATATGAAAGAAATGCTGGGAGTATGAAGTGAGATGCGGATTTCGTTTTCCTTCCAAGCTCATCGTGACCGTGAAGCAGGGGCGGACTGGCCATCTGGAGCACCGGGAGTTTTCCCAGTGGGCCGCTGTACAATGTGGGCCGGCCCTTTGCGTAAATATATATAAAAAATGAATTGTAGTAAATGTACGTATATCCTTCCGCCGCGCAGCCCACTTGATTCAGTGCAGCAGCTCAGTGCTCGTCAATGTCACAATGTTTGAAATATCTATAAAAATATCTCGTCAATGTCAAAATGTTTAAAATAAAATTTGAAGTTAAACGATAGACATTAATTTTCAGGAATGCAAACTACTACTGGCCTTTTCAAATTTCTTAGATTTTAATGCCATTTACGTTATTCGTCTATAACATAGCAGTTTTCAGCAGACATGAGATAAGAGTTAATGTATTTCTGTATAGGCTTTCTTCCGTGATTTCCGTGTCTAAGAAAATGTTTAAAAATCTATAAAAAATCATTCTCATTCTTACTCTAAAACATTGTAAATCTGAAGACTTTTGCTTTCGAGTGCTGTGCATATGAAAGTGATTTATATTATAGGCCTAATAAAAATATAATTTGCTTATTTATTCACATGCATTATTTTATATACACACTGGTGGTTAAAAGTTTGTAATAATTAAGGCTTTTTATTTATTCATTTATTTGAAAGAAGATTGAATTTATTTGATCAAAAATACAGTAACAATTAGATTATGAAATATTACACTTAAAATAGAGGTTTTCTATTTAGGATATTTTAAAATGTAATTTATTTCTATGATCAAAGCTGAATTTTCAGCATCATTACTCCAGTCTTCAGTGTCCCTTCAGAAATCATTTTAATGCTGCTTAATTTGCTGCCTAATTACTATCAGTTATTATTTTTGATCAATTATAATAATGGTTTTTATTATTGGTATAATTGTTCTCAGTTATAGAACAGCATTCATTTGAAATATAAGTACTTAGTAATAATTAGTGCTGTCAATCGATTAAAAAATTTAATTGCGTTAATCACAGTCATGGACTGTGATTAATCATGATTAATCACAAATTTAAAATACTAGAATTTACCTGTAAACGTGTTGAAATAAAGAAGTGCATGACAAACTAGTTTAAGGAAACAGAACCTTTCACACTTCCGCCAGGTGTGAGACATAATCCTTATTATTCTTTTATCATTTTTCTTTTGTTTTTATTCATCCGTTATCAGCCTTTATACTGACAATAAAACTTTTACTAAGCCACATCGCTTCAATCCCAGTATACATTTACCCAACTATTATCAAAAGTATTTCTAAATAAATACTACAAAACATTTTCTTGCGACCTTACGTGAAGTATTATGACAAAATGCATTATGAAGAAGAATTGGACCTGTTCTGCAGCTGCATTAGAGCTAATATTAGCATCATACTTCATAAGACAATTTATGAGATTAATAGTACACTTTTACTCAGAACTCACTTCAAACCACCATCGAGTGTTCATAATAACTTCCTTTTGCGATCACATGTAGAATTTGGTCGTTTACTGTTGTTAAAATATGCTATTTATAGCCTTTTATATGGCTGCACAAATGAGCATAGATGTACACATTCATCTCAAAAAAATCACATACAAACCATATCCTATCGTAATCGTGTGTTTATCATCTTATACAATCTATACTAGCTGTTGTCATGTTTATTACACTGCTGTGTAAAAGCCTTAACATGCGTTCTCTGACTGAAACTCACATTGTTTGTGATGTTACAACCGCCTCTCCGTTCTTAAGTTGCCAGGTATACATTCCAAGTATAATACACATTAGCAAAAGGATCTATTTTCATGTTTATTTGTCTATATACACTTTGGGCGGCCGTGGTACATTATAAAATTAGCCCAAAAAACCGCAACCCACGGCTCTGTAATTTTTCCGGCGACTGTATTTTCAAAATAGCCCACTTGTGCCGTTACCCTGGCAACACTGTTTCACTGTACCCTCATCACACAACGATAGATAACCTTCAGCGCTGCGATGACGGGAAGAAGTTGGGGTCAAACCTTATCAAATGATTAATTTGCGTTAAAAAAAATATTAACGCGTTAAAATTTTTTGATTAATCGCATGCGTTAACGCGTTAACGTTGATACCCCTAGTAATAATATAAGTATATATAAGTATAAATATTTACTGTCACTTAAATCAATTTAATGCAACCTTGTTGAAGAAAAATATTATTTTAGTCTTATTAATCTTAAAAATATATATTTTTAAATCTTACCCAGAACTGAATGTGAATGGTATCACATTTTCCACAAAAAATATGAAGCAGCACAACAGTTTTCAACATTGATAATAATCAGAAATGTTTCTTGAGCAGCAAATCAGCATATTATAATTATTTCTGAAGGAAATCCAAGACTGGAGTAATGATGCTGAATATT
Organism: Spinibarbus caldwelli; assembly: GCA_039654775.1. NCBI lineage: Eukaryota > Metazoa > Chordata > Actinopteri > Cypriniformes > Cyprinidae > Spinibarbus > Spinibarbus caldwelli. The sequence goes on along the minus strand of CM077253.1, from coordinate 22,658,977 downwards.
CAGCTTCGATCACAGCAATAAATTGTATTTTATTATATATTCGCATAGAAGACAGCTATATATTTCACAGTACTGTTTACTATATTTTTCATCATCAAAATAATTTGTATACTCTTTTCCACAATTGGAGCTCTATTCCTTAAAATGATAGATGTCAAGCTCCTGCAAAAGGACAAATACTGTATATGACCAATAGAAAGGCACCATAAAAACAGTCCGCATTCTGAACTATTCAAGTCTTCTAGATCAGTGGTTTTCAATCCTGGTCCTGGGGACCCACCGCTCTGCACATTTTGTATGTCTCTCTTATCTGACACACTCAGTTCAGTACATGGATCTCCCTCCTAATGAGCTGATGATCTGAATCAGGTGTGTTAAATAAGGGAGACTCACAAAATGTGCAGAGCAGTGGGTCCCCAGGACCAGGATTGAAAACCACTGTTCTAGATGATACCAGAGCACTGTGTCATATTGACTGATAATATAGGTATTTAACTTTAGTGATATTAAACTGTCCCTCATAAAAAATCTTTAAAATGATTTACTATTTGCCATATACACCAGGAAAGACAAATTATAATGTAAAGAATGGCAGTCATTTATGGTGTGGTGCGGTGTGTTGTGCACTGGGTTTGGTGGGCCGCTCTGTGGCAAAAAGTCCAGGGCCACTTTTTGGCCCCAGTCCGCCCCTGCCGTGAAGGATAAAGAAACGAAGACCTTTGACTCTCCCGAGGTTGCTGAAGCATATCTACGAGGCGCAGTAGAGAACTGGTGAAAAGTTGGAATTGCTGCGATAGACAACAAAGTCAGGAAAGACTTGTGTGTGTATATAATTTTCTTTGATATATTGGAAAGACTGCAAGGTATCATTTTTGTTGTATTTTGTGAGATGAGTGGGGGGCTGTACTAACAGAAGAATGTCAGGTGGCATCGATGGTGAGTTGAAAGATGCAAATGTTATTTATGGGGTGAGCATCCATAATGTTCGTATGGGATGCAGTTTTTGGGGGGAAGTGGGGAGGGAGCGGGTGTCTGTGCCGATTCTTAAGGTTCATAATGTTCAAGTTCATGGGAAGGTTACCTTTTTTGTGTTTGAGTTGGAAGGTTTAATGTGCAGCTTTTATTTAAAAGGGTCAAGCAGAACGTATTTTATTTTACATACTGAGTAACAGAGTGAAGGTTCGCGGTGGCGGTACACTGAATTTATTAAGCTGGAACGTACCTGGACTTAACAGTCCAGTCAAAAGAGGAAAGGTCTATGTGCATCTTAAAGAAACTGGGTGCGGAAATAATTTTTCTCTAAGAAACAAATATTAAAACGACAACAAAGTTTAGCATTAAAGCTCCATGGATGTCTCAAATCTACCAGTCAAATTTCTCTACCAAAGCTAGAGGAGTAGCAATTATTATTAAAAAGTCTGTCCCCTTTATACATAAGCAAACTATTAAGGATAAGAATGGCAGGTATTTGGTCATGTGTGGGGAGATAAATTCATTACCCATCACTTTAGTGAATGTGTATGGTCCTAACTTTGATGATCCTTTATTTTTTGAGAACGTCTTCAAGATTATACCAGACTTTATGCATTCACAAGTCATCATGGCTGGTGATTACAATTGCGTGTTAAATGCGAGGTTAGACACGCATCCCCGTCGAACCATAATAAGTAAATCGGCATAAGTAATAAGTAATTATATGCAAAAGTTAAATTTAATTGATAGCTGGAGAGTTTTGCATCCTTCAGATCATGATTTTTCATTTTATTCCTCAGTTCATAAAACTTATTCCAGGATTGATTTTTTTCCTAATAGATTCCAGATTGTTACAACATGTAGTCTCAACTGAATACCATAATATATTATTATCAGAGCATGCCCCGGTTTCTCTTAAATTAAGTGTAAAATTCAGCAGAGGAAATTATTCCTGGAAATTTGATATGTTATTAAAAGATGACAAATTTTGTGAGTATCTTTCCAACAAGTTTACATTGTTTTTAGAAACTAATGATAAAGGAGATGTATCCGATTCGGTTCTTTGGGAGACAATGAAGGCAGTTATCAGAGGTGATATTATAGCATACCAAACAGCCAAGAATAGAGAGAACAAAGCCAAATTGAATGAAATTGACATACAAATGACAAATTTGGAGAGTGAATACTGATCAACTAGTTGTGAGACTACTCTTAAGAAAATTGTTGCACTGAGAAGTGAATATAACTCAATTCTCTCTAAGAAAGTGTTGAGACAACTTAAGTATATCAGGCAAAGACAATTTGAAATAGGTGATAAACCCCAAAAATTTCTTGCACGCCAATTGAAGCACTCTCAGGCAACTCGTGCAATACATAAAATAAAATTGAATCATGTGAAGATAATTGTTAACCCCAAGAAAATTAATCGTTTTGCTGATTTCTATAAAGAAGTCTATGAATCAAAATGTAAAACAAGCCAAGAGGCAATAGAAGAATGTTTTTCTTTCTCAATTGGATCTTCCCATTCTTAGCACTGATGCAAAACAATCCTTAGATAAAGAAATCACACTAGAAGAAATAAATGAAGTAATATCACAGTTACCAAATAACAAATCTGTGGGTCCGGATGGCTTTAGTGCCGAATACTATAAAAAATTCAGGAATAATCTTGTACCTATAATTCAAAGATTGATTAAGAGTGCAACACAAAATAAATTTCCACCAACAATGTACGAAGCGAGTATAGTATTAATTCCAAAACCAGGGCAGGACAAGCTGCAGATGTCTTCCTATCGTCCAATCTCTCTCATTTCCACTGAATCTAAGATTATAACTAAAATTCTTGCAAATAGACTGAAAAAGTACATCTGTTCTATAATTAATCAGGACCAGACCGGTTTTATGCCAAAGAGCCATATATATTTTAATTTGAGACGGCTGTTTAACATAATTTATAACAAGAAAAACATAAAGACATGCGTTATTTCATTAGATGCTCAACGGGCCTTCGACCAATTAGAGTGGAAATACATGATTACTGTTCTAAAGAAATTTGGATTCGGTTCAGAATTTATTAAATGGATCGAAATAATCTATGCACATCCAGTAGCTTCTGTTATTACCAATCAAGACATTTCAAATCCATTTCAGTTATCTCGAGGTACACGTCAGGAATGCCCTTTGTCTCCTTTTTTGTTTGATATTTCAATGGAACCATTAGCAGCCAGTATCAGACACCATCCTAACGTAGCACCTATAGTGATAGAGGGCAGACCCCAACACCTTTCATTGTATGCGGATGATATTCTCCTGTATGTTTCCAACCCTGAAATGTCTATTCCACCATTACTTGAGCTTATTGAAAAATTTGGCAGTATTTCTGGATTCACGATAAATTGGGAAAAAAGTGAATTAATGCCAGTTTCTGATGATTTAGATCAAAAATATTTAGCCAGCACCAAATTTAAAATTGCAAATCACTCCTTTAAATATTTGGGTATAATAATCACCAAAAAACCTGAAATGTTATTAAAATTGAATTGGAAAAAGAAAATTGATCAGCTTAAAAATTATATAATTTTTTGGAAGACTCTCCCTATGTCCATGGTAGGCAGGATTAATGCTATAAAAATAGTTGTACTTCCAAGATTTTTGCATGTATTTCAATATATTCCTTTCTTTATCCCCTTTAATTATTTTAAACAGCTAGAATTTATTATAAGCAGATTCATTTGGAACAACAAGACAGCTAGGATTAACAGGAAACATCTAAACAAATCTAAAGATCAAGGAGGGTTTGGGCTTCCCAATTTTAAATACTACTATTGGGCAGCTAACTTAAATACTTTGATGTGGTGGAGGAAGATTGGTTCAGTGGAGTTAGGTCACAAGCCAGAATGGGTAGCAATTGAAGAAGCCTCTTGTAATAAAACTTCATTATCAGCTCTGCTTGACAGTCCCATCAAAATTGAAGTCAAAAATATCAATGGTAACATAGTTATTTTAAACCTCATTAAAGTATGGAAACAAATCAAGATATATTTGAAAATTCCAGATTTATATCTGGATACCCCAATCTGTAATAATCATGTTTTCCCTCTGGGGTTACACGATAAGATCTTTTTCCAATGGAAGCATATGGGTATAGTAACAATACAAGATCTTTATAGGGAAGGTACATTTAGTTCCTTTGAACAACTAAAACAATACTATGCTCTTGTTCCTGCTCATTTTTTTTCCGTTATTTGCAAGTCAGAGACTTCATTAGGAAGCACATTTCAGACTTTGAAGTTTTGAATTTAAATCCAGCTTTAGAGAGTATTGTTAATGTGCACCCTGGTGCGAGTGGTACTGTGTCAAATTTTTACAAATTATTGGTCGAAAAGGTGGACAATAACACTCAGAAAATAAAACATGATTGGGAAGAGGAAATGGGTTTTAATATTCATGAAAACATGTGGGATGAGTGCATGAGAAATGTACATACATGCTCTGTAAATGCTAGACATAATTTGATTCAGTTCAAGGTAATTCATAGGCTTCATTATTCTAAATTAAAACGCCATACAATTTATCCCACGATTTCCCCACTCTGTAATAAATGTAAAATGTTAGAGGGCACCCTGTTTCATTCTTTATGGTCATGTAGTAAAATTCAGCCATTTTGGAAATGTATATTTAAATTTCTTTCTGAAGTGTATTCTTTCAACCTGGAGCCTGAGCCTCGTATTGGACTTTTAGGTGCAGAGAATGCCTTTTGTAGTAAATATCAAATACAGGCCATTTTGCTCTGCATGTTGCTTGCAAAAAAACTGATCTTACAGATGCGGAAAGCAGATTCTGTCCCTACTTTTGAGATGTGGGCAAGGAAACTGGGAAATGTGTTACATTTGGAAGAACTGAGATTTATATTAAAAGATAAGTTATCCACTTTCACCAAGATCTGGAAACCAATAAGACTGTTCTTACAGGCAGACTGAATATATTGGATTCATCTCTTTTAACCAATCTGTCTGAATCTACACTAGTTGGCTGTTGTTGCCGTCCATCAGGGTAAAAAATTCTACATTTACACTGTTGCTCATGTACAACATTCCTGACTGTAAAGCACTTGAAGTAACCTTCTACACCTTTTATTTATGTATTTAATTTGGGAGGGGGGAAGGGGGGGTTGTTTTAATATAAATCTTTAATGTTCTTGGCTCCAAAGTCATGTACAGTGTTACATCTTAAAGTGTTTGATGTTGTATTTTCCTGTATAGTACCTATTTTTGTGGCATTGTGTGTGTGTGTGTGTGTGTGTGTGTGTGTGTTGTTTCAAGAAAATTAAAATAAAGAGATTAAAAAAAAAATCATGTAATCCATAAAAAAGTAACTGTAGTCTGATTACGAGTATTTTAAAATTTAACTTACTGTAATTACAAGTACTTAATTTTTGGAATCTGATTACGTAATCCAGATTACATCAGTTACTACCCAGCTGTGCGTGTGCGTGTGGAATTTTTTTGTGCTGAATTTTTTTAACTTTACCTTATTTCAGATTTTAAGTATTTATACAAATGCAATACAACATTTTACATATTACAAATAATGAGTATACAAGAAAACTAAATAATAATAATAATAATAATAATAATAATAATAGTAACATAAAAAAACTTAATTTCTCTTAATTGCTTTGGTTTCTTTATACAAAATTTATTTATTTTATTTTATTTTTGTTTTTTACATCTGGCTAATTTAAAAAAAAAAAAAAAATATATATATATATATATATATATATTTTTTTTTTTTATTATTATTATTATTATTATTATTATTATTATTATTATTATTATTTATGTCTTAAAGTATTGATATATTATGGAAATATTTATTGTACTACCTTGAATGTATGCAGATTTCAATTATTTAAAACTATAGTGAATGAACTTGAATTGACGATTTAAAACATCTTAATTGTCCTAAAATATGCTTTGATTTCTTTATACAAAATGTAGTTTTTTTTTTTCTTATGATTTTGGGGTGATCTGGATATGTTTTTGTGAGATTCACTCAATGACTGATTTATTCACTGTTGATTAATAGTTTCAATCACTGTTGATCACCAGTGATCCTTTCTGAATGTCCCATTTGTTGTTTTGTTAAAGTTAGTCTGTCAATCTGTCTTTGAAAAATGTAAAAAGACAAAAAAAATATCATTTTTTGGAATCACAAAGCAAAAAAGTTGTATCAGTTGTGTCAAGCTCTCTGTCAGCTGGGCAGATCTAAAGAGCAAAGACAGGTGAAAAAAGACAGACAGCTTTTATTTGTGCATTCATGGCCTTTATTTATTCTCTCTTTGTGATGTTCATTTATTAATTTGGTTTATGTGGTGTTATTCGGAGGTGTGTTTTAAGTTCTCCCACGTGTGTTGTTTGTGTCTGTGGTCTACAGGTCCTCCTCTTCATTGCTCATCTGCCTCCTCTTCCCCTGTCGACTCCCCTTACCCTCCCCCTTCCCATGCAGCCAATCAGAGCCAGGGAAGGTTGCTAGGTAACAGTGGGGCTCAGGCCGGCCGGGACTCTGAGTCAGAAGATGAGTTTGGCCCCAATTCATTCTTAGTTAAAACCGGCTCAGGGAACGTCGGCGCTCCAGCCACTGCAACTCCTAACGGTGAGTCCCTCTCAATATCGCTGCCTGCTAGAGGGGTCTCGACATCACCTGCTGGACCTTCTGTGGAGCTTGTGGAGGTAGTCACAGGCCGAGCATTCATTTATTCGGGATATTTTAGGTAGCAGTGGATGTCAGATGTTAGCGGGAACTTTTTTAACTAAGGCCTGCTGAGAAGAGAAGCTTCTGGCTGGGGTTCAGGAAGTGAGGTGTGTCAGAGATACTGAAGACTTATTGCAATCTGTTGAACTCCAGTTAAAAGCTGCTAAAGATGTCTGTTAACATTGAGTGCTGTTAATCGTTTACAGCTCTTAATCTTTTTTTTTTTTTTTTTTTTTTAGTAATGATTTCGTTAAATAGGGTGAATTAAAGTAAATTGAAATGACCAAAAATGGAACAATTTACCTCAATACATCCTACAACTGATAAAGAAATTTTGGTCACAGTTTATTTTAAGGTTCAATTCTCACTATTAACAAACCATTAACTATGACTTTTCCCTCAAACTCCTAATTTTCTGCTTATTAATAGTTAGTAAGGTAGTTATTAAGTTTAGGTATTGGGTAGGATTAGAGATATAGAATATGAACATGCAGAATAAGTGTTTTATAAGTAAACAGCCGATATGTTAATATTAAACATGCTAATAAGCAACTACTTAATAGTCAGAATTGGTCCCTATACTAAATTGTTGCCAAAATTTAATTCAAGGGTTAGTTCACCCAAAAATGAAAATTCTGTTTTCATTTACTCATCCTCGTGTCATTCCAAACCTGTATGAATTTATTTAGCCACAAAACAGGATATTTGGAAGAATGTGGTTAACCAAATAGTTGACGGTAGCCATTGACTTCCATAGTATTTTTTTTTTTTTTTCCATACTATGGAAGTCAATGGCTACCGTCAACTGTTTGGTTACCAAAATTCTTTAAAATATATTCTTTTGCTCTCAACAGAAGAAAGAAACTCATACAGGTTTGGAAGAACATGAGGATGAGCAAAATAATGGCAACATTTTTACACACAGTAATCATTAAGTAGGGGTATAGATTTTTGCTCTGACAAGTTGATTAAATTATGGTTTACCGAATGATGCAATGTACCATGAAATCTGAAATTTGGTCACAATTCAGTATTGATGAAAATAGTTCAGTTGATGAAAGAAAAAATGGAATTTGAATGACAAATAAATAAATTAATCAACAAATACATAAATACATATTATATTTGAATATTAAAGTATTATTATAGTAATTAAGTTCCATATTTGATGCATTCAATTTTCATCATGAACAAAAATAGTCTATACCAAATTTACAACACATTTAAATTTTTGATGACCATTTATCTATCTTGGGAAGATCCCATATATTTAATTTCAAATTTTATTCTTCCCATTGTTCTTGGCATTCTGGAATCCCAGGCTTTGTATTTCAGATTGTATGCACTCTCTGTTTGAATGTAGACTTTGGCATGGGCTAACCCTCGCTGCAGCTGTCATGACTAATTTCACCTTGTGCTGTGACTTATGAAGTGGTTCACCATATACATCACTGTTTGGATGACCTGGATTGAAGTTTAGATACCGTAGCAGTGTGAGATTGAGTTTGTTGCTGTCCACGGTGTTGTAATAATTTGATTGTGACCATTTTAGATCATTGTAGAACTGCCTTCATTAACTTTGTGTAGTGTTAGAAAGGTCAAGAAGTTTTAATGAAAGATAAAATCAATTGAAAGCCTGTAAATGATAAAAAAGCTTAATGGCATGCCCTGCTAAGGGACAAGTGACCAGCACAGCAGGAACTTTAACCACAGTGAATCAATTTTACAAGTTAGTGTGTCCTCACTAATGAGCTTCTGATGAAAAGCGCATGGATTGATGAGATGATCGCATTGCGCTGCTATTGTCGACTAGTAAGTTCAAATATGATGAAGTTGTTTACTAGGCATTGATGTGGTTTAAAAAGTTGGACTAATTTAACATCCTTGCTGAAGGACATTACAAAACACCACCGCTAACAGCAAAAGTTATATACGACAAAATGCAGATACTCTAGTTGGCAATTGTGACCCATTATAGTGTTTATGAACTTATTGTTCTGAACTGATGTCTGTGCTACAAGATGTTTGTACGGCAAGAGCTAACCAAATTAGAAATGAGATTTGTTAACATGCTTTTCAGATAAGAAAGCTTCATGTCACTTTGATAATTGGAGGAGAGCAGAGAGCATGCCGATGCTGAGCAGTCGATATGAAGCCTGTCATCGCTAGCAGCTCTCGGCTTCTCCCTCAGGGCTTCTTTACAGAGTAGAACAAAAAAATGCTGTAAATAATTGATCAGCCTTTACAAGTTAACCACCCAAGGCTGGAATTACATCAAGCTCAAGAGGATTGCGCCTGCCTGCTTCCACACGGCCCTCCGTAAAGCAATGAATTACCCTCCTGTGGCAAGAACTTTCCCTTCTCCGCGCAGCAGCCTCCTACCGTCCTGGTCACCTAGCGGTGGCACCCCAGTGCTAAAATGGGATTTATCTTTCCGACAAATGGCTGTGATTTGCATTGGTATATAGGTTACCCTCGGGCTGCCAGTGAGGGGTAGAACACTCACCAAAGGAATCGGTCTCTTGCCTCCGAGCTATGCAAGGCACCATAAGGCTCTATTTGACTGAGACAAAGTAGCATACCACAGTGCCGTGAAAGAGGAAGTTTATGTGCTGGAGTTAAGTTTAGCATCCCTGGTAGTAAAGTAGTGGGATTCCTGCCAGAGGCTATGCTGTGTTGCATGAGGTTGTGCGAGGTTTGATCCTGCTTTCTTTACTCCGCATTTTACGAGTCAGTAACTTTTCATCGGAAGTCGGGTGGCTCCTGCACTGCCAGTCATTTTGGCATTACAAACAAAACTATTGATGGCTACGTTCATACAATGGCACAGTGTGGTTATCTGTAGAGTTTTGGCTGCTAAATACGGTTCTGTTTCACACTGTTTGGTTAATTCAGAGTGACTACTGTTTAGTTGTCTTAGTTAGTCTTGCCACTGTGCCACACAACTGATTCTTTGCAATAAATTACTAATTTTGTAGCTGTCAACTTCTCTCAGGTTTTGAAAACCACCAGAAAATATTTATATTCAGCTCGTTTCCGTTGCCTTTTTGCATATAAATGCCAATTTGAGAGTCACCTGCTAGTAAATACGCTTGTCAATCCAAACACTGGCTGTGTCAAAGTAGCCATTGTGATTGTAGGTAAACAAGTGGTAAATTATGGAAATTAGCCTGCTCTTTTGAAGAGCACCCTCATTGTCATTTCTGATTGTTTGGCAACTGTATTTGCTGAGCCTTAAAACAGAACAAGGACACAATTATAATAAGAAAAGAGAAGCGCTGCTGTTTATTCATTTAAACCACCTAATGAGTCTATTTTAACCATTTTCTCTGCTTTTTGAGATTGGGATAGGCTTTTTTAACCTGAGAATAAACAGCCAGCTGCTTTCATTTAACAAGTATTAGCATATTACTAGTACAGATATGCCAGATAGCTCAAGGCTTAATAAGAGCGATGCAGTAATGACAGACTCTTGGATAGGTGGTCACGTCCTTTGTTACAGTCCTTGGTTTTTAACGAAGAGGTGCCTACACGTTCATGCTGAGTGGCATAAATTGGCGTCCAAAGCACACTGTGGATTAATTAGCGCAGTTAGTGCCAAATATTTCACAGTTTCTGACCCCTTTTTTTTTTTTCACCCTGCCCTCACGTAAACACAAGCAGATGTCTTGAAAGATATGTGTCATGTGAGTTTGAGCCTCCAATATTTTGATGTGTTTTTAGGGTTAACAGTGACATGCGTTAATACCTCCCATCCCCATTTCTTCTACTTGTCTGGATATTAAGGGAGCATATTAAAGCATTTTTAACTGTGTTGTGACAGGGCCCTGTTCTGCAACCTGACTCAGCTCAGCATTACGGATTTGTCAAATTCTGGAGAGAGAAAGGGCATGGACAGGGTAAGCTTCTCGTGTAAAATGATAAGGGAGTTTAAAGGCCCAGATTCATGTTGCCGGTGTCGATATGATTTTGTGTGTCTTCAGAAACACGGGTTATTCTGTAGTTCCAGAAATATGATCCAGTGCTGAGACTAAAGCTGAAAAGGCTTAGCTCAGAGTTCGGGCTGTGGATTCAAACACAGAGCATGTTTTCAGAGGAATTTGGTACTCTTTTCCAGCAGTTGAGGAGGAATTACACATGAGAACATGGGAAGGCTAAACCTGACATCTGCAGAGAGCTGAAGTATCGAATCACTAACACAGAGGTGGTTAGCATTTGAAATATCAAGTCCCGAGTGTTTAAACAGCACAAAGCTGAATCTATCCACAGTGGTGGAGTTATATGCACAAAATTCACCGCCAGGAAATTTCTGCACTTCCTAAAATTCATCTGTACTTACAGCTATCAACCAGAGATGGAGTTATCAGGCTGAGGCAATTTCACGTTTCCCAGAGTGATTCTACATTATCAACAAAAAATGCATCTGTAGCATTCTATCGACCAAAGGGCTCTCTGCTGTATTGTATTTTTCCCATTCATCTATCTTTGTTGCAAAAATTCCCTCAACTATAGTTCACGAACCAGATGTCTTTTGTATTTAAAGAGGCTGAGATTAAGCAAGCTGGAAAACGTAGAAAAGAAAGAGTGAAAGATCTCTACGCCCGCTAGGTCCCGTTAGCTTGATGGGACAGACTCGTTGAGGCTTGAGGTCTTTTTATTGAGCATGTGTTGCTCCATGGCCCCTGGCTTTCTCTCAGGGTCCTGTTCCTGGAGAGATGGCTATTGGGCCACGGGCTCCCTGCTGAGCCCCTGTTCTTCACCATAGAGCCCCCCTTGTCTTAGCATCCTTTTACGCTGAGCAGCATGGGGTTTGGGCCACAGTGGGCCACTAATGGTGTATGGATCCCCACTTTAAGGGCTTGCACAACATGCCTTTGCAGTTGACCAGACAGGAATGAGCGGGTGGAAATTAAGCGGCGGGGTCACTCTGCAGCTCCGCATTTAGATCAGTTGGGTTTCATCAGAACTTATTTAATCATCCCCTCCCGTTGCTGGTGCAAGGGAAGCGAATGAGGTTTACGGGGTCGCACCGGAACATATATCCACCGGAGAGACTCCGAGAGATCACAGCGGACAGGGAAAGTGTGATTTAATAAGCAACACATGGTGTAGCTGCAGAGGGCACCAAGGATGAGCTTTTTTCTACCTGCCATTCCCGTGAGTTTCATCTGCGATTATTTTTAATGAGAACATTCAAGTTATTTATATATTGCGTTCAGCTAGACACCAGGATGCGACCACAGTCCATATTTCTAATTGCAACCAACCAGCTGTTTTCCTAATGCATTGTCACCTTTTGTAAATGCACACTGTATGCTCATGAATTATCGCTTTATTTAGATAATCCATTGTGAGGTTACCATGGTGATAACAAAGTGCTAGACAGAGCCATCTGCACGTTTCAACGTCAAATATGTCTTCAAGACCCAAGAGGACACAAAAATGACATATTTTTAATGAAAAACAGCACATTTGCTTTTAATTCTGCATGATTTTTGAATCAACATGCTCTCGAATGCAGCGAGAGATTTTTTTTGTATTTATTCCTTCAGTATATCTGTGAAGGTGTCAGCGAGGCCGTCAGTTACTCACACTTGATAAGTTTGAGAGCATGACTGATTCGGAGCGCCGTAAGCTACATCTGCTAGCCTTCATATGAAACCCGTGAAGACAGCTTGTATTCCCGCATGTATCTGTCTTTCCTAATGGTTAGGAACAACAGCTTAACTGATGATTGAATGGAGGAAAAAGTGTGAAAACCACAGACATACAACCTTCCATTAACACTCAGGGTGGCTGTCGGCTCTTCGCGCTGTTCAGAAAACTGTATCCACCTCCTCTATCCAGACATTTACGATCAGAAAACAAAACTAGCAGGATAGACGAATGTTCAGCGATCTATGACCACTTTCCTATTTTTAGCTGCTGGAGTTGTAGTGGACATCGTTTAATGATCTGTCTGTCTTGTGGAAGGATTTTGATTAATTCTGCAGCCCATCTCACACATTGCACATTTGATCGGGTGTCTGAGGCATGTCATACGAGTTCTCACTCTCAGGTGTGACTGTCAAGAGTGAGATTTTGTTACTATAAATGAAAATAGACTTTTCTCAGCCTATACACTTTCTACAAGTTATCTGCACTTTCCAAATGGAATGGGTGAAAATGTCGTATTTCATGCGGAAATTTAAAGACAAAATATCGTCGCCTTGGAATTATAAGGTTCTATCTGACATTTTTTGTCAAAATTATTCACTTATACTTATTCTGTGACAACTTATTTGCATTATGTGATGTTTTTTTTTTTTTTTTTTTTTAAAGTTGTGTACATTTTAGGACTTTTTATTTAGAAAACAAAAAGGTTCTATCTACAAAGTCGGACTCTAACTTGGTGCTATAAGGTTCTATCTGCGAATCAGCCAATCAGCACTTTGAATGCACGCAAGCGGACCAATCAGGATCAACGTTCTTTGTCATGTTGCCGGACTGCTCCATAACAGTAGGAAAGATTAAACATTAAACAACAATAATTACCTGTCTGCAGAATCAATAAGTGCAATTCACCTTTATTCCACAAAGTGGCACCGTAATGACGACGTGATTTTTCACTCATAATTACCGCGCATGCATAAAACAAATAATCATCTGCAAAAATTGAACTGGCTTGTATGGCTTTACTGCAGAGCAATTACTATACATAATGAAATATAAGTGTCTCTGTCGTTTGATGGTGGATGTGGTGAATAGTGATCAAAATGTTGTTTTTGAAGATGCTGAAAACGATAGTTTTGAGAATATATTGAGGCAGATGCTGAAAGTATACTGGGGATATGCGCTCTGACGATGGCAGTGATGGTAAAATCATCTGCTCAAATCCCTTCTAAGTTTCAAAAGGCAAGGAAGTATGCTTATTTTATTCTTTTTTTTTATTTTATTTTTTAATTGTTCTTAAAATATCAGGAGAGTTTGCTAGCAGTTAGAGATCTCTCCGTGCTGGATATAAGTCTGGGTCGCTAAAGACCCGAATATAATGATTGGCGAAATATTCATGCAGTTTAAAGTCTTAAAATGTCTTAAATTTTACAACATTAAGCCTTAAATATCAAATAGTCAGCGATTTAAATGATGGGGTCTTAATTACAAAAATAAAAGTCAGCATGTTATCTCAGTTATTTGTCCTAAAATATGGAATAAAAGTGATAAAGCATTAAATTCACCTCTCATATACATGTTGACACATTGTTACAACACTAATTTTGTGTTTTAAAACAAATTATATAAAAAAAAAAAAAAAATTGTATTTCTTGAAAATTGTTGCTTCAATTAATGTTTTGTCAGATAGAACCTTATAATTCCAAGCGGAAAGTATTTGAACTGTTCCAAAAATCCCCATTTAAAAAAAAGGATGTTGATATTGTACATTTAGAATACATTTAGGGCCTCTGTCAATTTCATATACGAAAGAGACTTGTTCCCCATATCATTTTTACTATATGGAATGCAAAAACTTTGAAGCTCAATATCTCAAAACCACTCAGAACGCAGATAGAACCTTATAATTCCAAGGCGATGATATGTTTATGCAAAAAAATGGAATCTGTCTATCTATCTATCTATCTATCTGTCGTTCTATCATTCTGTCCATCTGTCTGTCACCATTTAGTTAAGCTAAACGTGTTACTCAACCCGGTGACTTTTTATGAATGATTATTACATGCTGCTTTTTTATTTTTTTACAGGACAATCATATGTATTATTACAATATAAGATATATCTTTTAACGTGCTAAAATATACATTTTTAATAATAAGTGCTGGGGGCGTAGCTTGTGGGTGTGACTTGGGGCGTGGTCAGATTTTCCTTCTTTTTTGTCTCTAGCTGATCACATGACTGATGTGTATGTATATGTGTGTGTGTGTATATATATATATATATATATATATATATATATATATATATATATATATATATATATATATATATATATATATATATATATATATTAACTTGTCTTTCACTTTCTTGACAGGAATTTTATGTATCCTTTGTGCTTCATGGATACAGAGGTTTCATTTTGTAATTATGAAACTCTAAAGATACATTTGTTTTACCCCATTTCTTATCAATTATTCATAAACAAATCAATTCTGCTCCAGGGTTTGATGTTTTAGTGTCACTCGTTGGTTAACTAACACTGCTGACTGGAGCAACCCAATTTTCCTTGGAGATTGACTTCAGACAACTTTAATGGGCTTTTGACGCCTGTAAATATTGAGCTTGAGAGAAATTGAGCTTGAGCTTCTGAAATATTTCTGGACTGTGATCAGTTGCTAAATGGAGTCAAACTCATCAAGAACATCCTCACAGATCAAATTAGCTTTCTAACACGTTTTAGTAAAGTTCTTGCACCTCTTTTGAGTACATCCCTCCCCCATTTAAAACATGCTACTAATCTACATAAATATGCCATGGGATTTCCACAGAGAACTGCTCGTCTCCCTTTGTAATTGCTATTTTATTCATTTGCTGTCTTGTAATCATAAAGCAATTTTACAACCAGCAAAGTGTCATCTAGAATAATTAGGTGCCTATTATATTCTTAATCTCAAGAGAGGGTAAATCTCACAAAAAAAACATGTCCAGTTTTTTTTTTTTTTTTTTTTTTTCTAAAATATATTTTTTCTAAAAGATAAAATATATAGTTTGCTTAAAGAAAATTAAACCTTTTGTTTAAACAAAATAAGACCATTTTGTTTTCGTTTGTATTGTTTTTTTTGTTTTGTTTTTTTGTTTTTTTGTCCTGAAAATGAACCACCCTCAGACTTATTCATGATTCAATAAAAAGCATTATATAAAAAAAAAATAATGCTTTTTTTTCTGAATCATGAATAATTCTGGATGATTTTCAAAAGATTCTCATTATAGCCATACAGAATAAAAGAAAGAATAAAAAATTATTAAAAAGTCTTAAAACAGGCTTCATTTTCTGTATTTTTTTTCCTCAGAAGTGTGTAAAAAAAAAATGGTGAAATATGAGAAAACAATATTTTTGAAGACCATTTGAGACCTAAGAACTTTTCCTTGATTTGTCTGTTCTTTAATGGCAAAACAAACTTCTTTGCTGGCGAACAGAATTGTGCAAACTAGATCGAACAAAGACTTTCCACTCTTACAGGTCCTTCTGGACTGCACTGAATTGTTCCTGCTGAATCATTGCTTCTTCTCTTATTATGCTCATTGTCTCAAGGACTCGAATGAGCCTTACCTTCTGTGCTTTTCAATGGAAATGAAGTTCCAACCCTTCAACGCTGCATCAGCACTTCTGTTTACTGGCTGCTGCTTAGGGAATAAAAACCCTGTGTTAAGACAAACCTGTTCCGAAAACACAACACAAGAGTTTAGATGTTTAGTTAAGTGTTTAGAAATGGGTGATGCATAGCCTAACCTTGTTGTAGTCTATTACTATTTGTAGCATTCATAACATGTATAATGGGGTTTTTATGCTGTTGCAGTTGTTACCTGAGGGGCTGTACTTTTATAATTTATTTTCCCTGGCAAAATTTTGTTTTTGAGTTCAATGCTACATTCTTAAGAGCCACAGTTTTTATATTTATTAGGAAATCAACCTGTGAATGGCTTATTGCATAATGCATTTAAAATGCGATAGGAGAGAAAAAAATGAAAGCATAAAAGAATACACAATTCAGACAGACAAACAAGCCAATTAATCAAGTCCTGTTGACATTAACCTTCTTTGAATGTCATCACTTTAATAGTAGTAATACGCCCGCATGTTGTGTACCCTTATAGTGCAGGGGAAATGGTTTACCTCTCTTCCAGCTCTCCATCTGTTTTGATCCGGTTTCATCAGGGCCATCATCAGCTTGGCTCAGAGACGCAACAGAGCTCTGAGTAATTGGTAGCGTAGGATTGTGGGAATGCGGCTTGGTACGGGCCCATCTGTCACTGGCTCTGACAAATGATCCGGCCCTGTGCCCAAAATGAAAGAGAATAAAAAAAGTAACGGGGTCCCTGTCAGTGACGCATCCCATAATGATCTTCAGTAGAAATGTGCACTCACCACATGGTGCAAAGCACTCTTTTAGTCATATGAGAGATGTGAGAACTAACGTTCTTTCACCCCGGTGACATGCCTCCTACGGAGAACATACTGTGTCGCTTGGTGTGTGAAACTGCGGTAAGACCTTCGAAGCATGCAACTTTTTTTTGCAGTATTCAAAAGTAAGGAATGATTCAGGGTTTCTTATTAGTTGATGCTCAATACCGTGCATTGTTGTCAATGTTTCTGCTATACAAGTGCATATGAAGGTCAGTTCAGTCAAGCAACTACAAAAGCATTCTGTATCTCCAAGACCTATTGGTATTGGTAAATATGGGTATCCAAGGTGTAAGGAAAATATGTGGATAGGTCAGGATGTTCGACTAGTTGTCCAGCACCTGATGATTGACTAGTTTATGTAATATTTTATCTTTAATATTTGTGGTGGCAGTACTTTAGAAAGAATAAATTTACAGATGCAACTTCTCCAGATTGTGCTGACAGTTTCTGAGAAGTTCTGTCTCCATCTTCATTTCCTTAAAAGCATTGCAGCTACAGCCATCAACACTCTGCTTTTGTAACATAAGACAATTACTGTTGGACTTAAGATATCCCGCTGTGAAGGATGTCCTCATTATTATGCATAATCCTTATTTGTTTTTCTTGTGAAGAGTATGATTTTTGCAGTAAAAGTATGCCTGGACTATTTATTTGTTTAATATCTGTCAGGTAGCCTACTAAAAGGCTGTTGCATATAGTATATTTACATATTTGGTAGACACCATTTTATATATATATATATATATATATATATATATATATATATATATATATATATATATATATATATATATATATATATATATATTTTTTTTTTTTTTTTTTTTTTTTTTTTTTTTCACATACCTAGTTTGTGGAATTATGTCCTCAGAAGTGTGTTTTTGACTTTTTTTCTTTTTTTTTCCATTTTGGTAAGCATTTTTAAAAATGAAGAGAAATTAGTTTTTGAGTGTGAATAGAACATCTTTAGCACATTAGCTATACCTTTAACGTTGCTCATAAATGTCATGCATTAGCGATTAGGATAGTGGGGTAAGATGAGCCACTTTTTACGTATGTGGTCCTCAAGATTAGGGAAAATGACGCAGAAGTATAATCAAAGTATCTAAAGTAATTTCAGGATGTTTCTTATCATTTTAAATTATCAGAATGTATCTATGACAAAGGGTTCTAAAAATATGGCTTCTTATAAAAAAAGTGTTCCTGTGGCTCAATTTGCCCCAGGTTGGGGGTAAGTTGACCCGAGTCAGTGGGTAAGATGAACCATCTGGGTGTAATCTAACCATCTGACTGAATCTGATTGAAACTTATTTTAAAGACTCGTTTTAAATTTACCTCTTTTAAAAACTAATTTAATAATCAAATTTCCTTTTTCAAAGAGTCTTATTTCTTTTCTTAAAGCTAACATAAACAATATGAAACCAACCAAATGAAGTTTCAATTTCAGTCTTCAATCGTTTGAATTTCTGAAACAATTTTTTGTTGAACACCAATGTTGTAATCTTCCCAAAAACAGACTAAACACAGAGTTTGTTGAGTAAAACTGAATAAAAAACTGAATTAGAATAAAGGAATAAATGTCACTAATGAACATTTTAGTCAAAAGATTCTTGGCATGGTAGCTTTTCTGCAATGCCGAACAGGCCATTAGGGACTACAGGTGGAAAGATATAACTGATTATAATGTGATGAAAAGCATCTTCTGGTTCTTATCAGAAATGTATTTGGTGCACTTGTACACTGTCCCTATCAAATAAACTAAAAATAATATGTATATATATATGATAAACTAAATCAGTTGTGTAATATTACATTAAAATACCAGTTTATGCTTCAGAGATTTAACTTAGCTTCAGTGCCTTATGGTAGGGTAAGATAAAATGCTGGCTCAATTTACCCCACAGCATTTGGCTCACTTTACCCCATAGCTGCCATTTTGGGGGGAAAAAAAATAGCTTGCTTACAAATTCAGGCTAATATTTAGCTAAATGATTTGCATGGTTTTATATGTTGCTAAATCACCTATATGCATAATAAATATTTATTAAAATTGCATCTGTTATGCTAAAATTTTACTTTGACAAGCCAAAAACAGTTTTTAAAGTAATTGGGTGCCTTCCACTCCTCCTGTGTGTTTCTTCTTTTTACAGTCTGGCAGAAATTATTGGTGGCTTCAAAATATATGGTCACATGACAGTAAAAGTGTACAGTTGGCAAGATACAGGGGGTGGGTCAACTTACCCACTGGCTCATCTTACCCCACTCTCCCCTATACATTAACAATATGTTTTTAACGAATGAAAGTTGTTCATAAATGTAAATAAAACATTTTAGCATGTTAGCTTTAGCGATTGAAGGTAAAGTTGCTCATAAATGTAAATAAAACATCTTTTGCACATAAGTCATACCTTTAATAAATTAAAGTCATTAATGTAAAAACATCTTTAGCACATTAGCTCTACCTTCATGAACATCTTTAGCACATAAGCTCTACATTAATTAAAGTTATTTACAAATCTCAAAATATATTTAACACATTAGCAATGTTTTTAATGAATGAAAGTTGCTCATAAATGTAAATTAAACATCTTTAGCATGTTAGATTTAGCAACTGAAGGTAAAGTTGTTCATAAATGTAAATAAAACATCTTTAGTATTTTAGCCTCACCTTTAGCAACAAACAGCCTAAGCTCTTAGTAAAGAGGCCGTTGAGTGTTTTCAACAGGTGTAAAATGAAACTGCTTTGTTCTTGTTAAGTTAGGGTTCTTAGCGCAATGAGGCGCTAGTTTATTGATTGATGAATGGTTTAGCAGATATGGAAATGAATGGCTTTGGAGCGCACAAGGACACAAGGTCTTTATCTGCGTCTGGATTGCCACAATCTGATGCTCACAATCTCGTGTCTGATAGCCCCCATCTCCCATGACGCAAAGTGGCTTTAGGAGACAAAAATGTTGTTGGAAGCTGAAGCTGTCTTGTCGGGTCCATCCGCACAAACTGCAGTTGATAATAGTGTGAATTTCAAACAGGTTGACAAGGGTAATTCAGTCTACTTGATAGTGACAGATTGTCAACAGCGTGTTTTGCCTGATGAGTGTTTGTGAGATTCCAGCTGTTAGTAGAAACCGAAGCACTATTTGGATGTGACACAGAATAGTAAGTAGTACGCTAGGTGTCTCTTTTTAAGACAATGTCATATCTTTAACTTTTCTTTGACAAGAGTCTAGTTATACTTGTTACCCCAGGAGCCTTCCCTCTCTAATTCTAATACCAGAGACATAATCACATTTATCAACTGTAACAAATAATTTACACATTAAAATTTTGTCATTGTGCAGAGTTTACCATTTCCGTGTACATATGCATTTATCAGATGCATTTATCCGAAGCAATAAGCTATGCCATTAACATTACCATTAATGATATTTGTTAAATATATAAACAAATAAAATAACTGCAAATTGCTGTTTGTGTTGCATCTCCCTTCTTTCAGTATCTAATCAGCACTACGTAGATTACTTTGTTTAGCCAATTCTAAATATGGATGCTGCTTTTTGACAAGAAATATGCCTTTGTAATCAGAAGATGTGGCAGACATATTAACAGTACATTAGGCTGTATTTATGCAGACTTTTCTTAGTGTAATTTAATGAAGCACTTCTGTAAAACAGTATACCAGATTTTCAAAAAATATGCTCTGGTCAATCTTGAGCTAATAAATTTTATTGTTTATAACTTGATAGTTAGACAGTTAACAAAATAAAACCTAATATGATAGAAATAAAGATCCAAAGTTAGCAAGTTAGCTTACATGAGGTGTCAGTTTAAAGTTAATATATATAGATATACAGTGGGTACGGAAAGTATTCAGACCCCCTTAATTTTTTCACTCTTTGTTATATTGCAGCCATTTGCTAAAATCATTTAAGTTCATTTTTTTTTTCCTCATTAATGTACACACAACACCCCATATTGACAGAAAAACACAGAATTGTTGACATTTTTGCAGATTTATTAAAAAAGAAAAACTGAAATATCACATGGTCCTAAGTATTCAGACCCTTTGCTCAGTATTTAGTAGAAGCACCCTTTTGATCTAATACAGCCATGAGTCTTTTTGGGAAAGATGCAACAAGTTTTTCACACCTGGATTTGGGGATCCTCTGCAATTCCTCCTTGCAGATCCTCTCCAGTTCTGTCAGGTTGGATGGTAAACATTGGTGGACAGCCAATTTTAGTTCTCTCCAGAGATGCTCAATTGGGTTTAAGTCAGGGCTCTGGCTGGGCCATTCAAGAACAGTCACGGAGTTGTTGTGAAGCCACTCCTTCGTTATTTTAGCTGTGTGCTTAGGGTCATTGTCTTGTTAGAAGGTAAACCTTCGGCCCAGTCTGAGGTCCTGAGCACTCTGGAGAAGGTTTTCATCCAGGATATCTCTGTACTTGGCCACATTCATCTTTCCCTCGATTGCAATCAGTCGTCCTGTCCCTGCAGCTGAAAAACACCCCCACAGCATGATGCTGCCACCACCATGCTTCACTGTTGGGACTGTATTGGACAGGCGATGAGCAGTGCCTGATTTTTCGCCACACATACCGCTTAGAATTATGGCCAAAAAGTTCTATCTTGGTCTCATCAGACCAGAGAATCTTATTTCTTACCATCTTGGAGTCCATCAGGTGTTTTTTAGCAAACTCCATGCGGGCTTTCATGTGTCTTACACTGAGGAGAGGCTTCCGTCGGGCCACTCTGCCATAAAGCCCCGACTGGTGGAGGGCTGCAGTGATGGTTGATTTTCTACAACTTTCTCCCATCTCCCGACTGCATCTCTGGAGCTCAGCCACAGTGATCTTTGGGTTCTTCTTTACCTCTTTCACCAAGGCTCTTCTCCCTCGATAGCTCAGTTTGGCCGGACGGCCAGCTCTAGGAAGGGTTCTGATCGTCCCAAACGTCTTCCATTTAAGGATTATGGAGGCCACTGTGCTCTTAGGAACCTTAAGTGCAGCAGAAATTTTTTTGTAACCTTGGCCAGATCTGTGCCTTGCCACAATTCTGTCTCTGAGCTCTTCAGGCAGTTTCTTTGACCTCATGATTCTCATTTGCTCTGACATGCACTGTGAGCTGTAAGGTCTTATATAGACAGGTGTGTGGCTTTCCTAATCAAGTCCAATCAGTATAATCAAACACAGCTGGACTCAAATGAAGGTGTAGAACCATCTCAAGGATGATCAGAAGAAATGGACAGCACCTGAGTTAAATATATGAGTGTCACAGCAAAGGGTCTGAATACTTAGGAGCATGTGATATTTCAGTTTTTCTTTTTTAATAAATCTGGAAAAATGTCAACAATTCTGTGTTTTTCTGTCAATATGGGGTGCTGTGTGTACATTAATGAGGAAAAAATGAACTTAAATGATTTTAGCAAATGGCTGCAATATAACAAAGAGTGAAAAATTTAAAGGGGTCTGAATACTTTCCGTACCCACTGTATATGTGTATATATATATATATATATATATATATATATATATAATTTTTTTTTTTTTTTTTTTTTTTTTTTTTACAATGTTTTCATATTTTTATATAGTACTATACTGATATCTGATATTTAATATTATAGGATGGGATGTTTCGTAGGAAGACAACCCAATGCATACCACTAAACATCACAGAAATCACCAAAGATTATACTTACTGATGTTTGTTCTGTTGTTTCCTGGCAAAATTGTCACTTCCTGGAGGATGTTGTCATTAAGCTTTTTAAAGGGATTTTTTTTCAAAAGACTGGTTGAATAGTGAGGGGAAAGACTGATTAATAAGTTGACATGAACGATCATTTTTGTGCTATGTTGCTTGAGCAGCTGCTAGCAGGAACTCCTGCAGTATTCTGCCATTACCGACATTTTATTGTGTGCCCCTAGAGGACAGTTTGGGAACTGCTACCTTAGCAGTTGACTATACCGTTTCCAATAAAATGTTGGATAATGAAAATCGACTTGTTTTCTTGTGCAGTATCAGAAATACGTTACAGATAAATGTCTGTACTCCACATGCAAATGAACACTGCAGTAATTTCATTTACTTAGTTGCTGATAAGGCTGTTTTTTCTCGTTTCAGAGGGCTCGTTCCAGAACCACTCTCGACTGCGGACGCCACCACTGCCCCTGTCGCACTCCCACTCCCCTAGTCAGCACCACGCCGCCTCTATTGGCTCTCTGAGCCGCAGCAACTACACCCAGCGCAGTAACCCGAGCCCAGCGCCCACCGATAGCTCGGCTCCCAATGAGGGTCCTACAAGTGCCCAGGATTCAGGCAGTGCCCAGGACAACTGGCTTCTCAACAGCAACGTTCCTTTAGAGACCAGGTACATTTGGGGCTGTGATTGTTCTTGTGGTAAAATGGCTAATGAAATTGTCAAACAGAATTGAGTGATTTTAAATTAGACGTATATAATGCATCGTAAGGCATGCATATGCTGGCTGCATGAAGCGTTTTACGCTGTTTGTATCTGCTTAAAATATCAACTACACTGTTCATACTTAATGAGTCTTTATGTAGCCTTTTAGCTCTACGTGATGCACAATATAGTTTAATGGGTCCTTCCTGTTATGCCGTACCTTTTGATGTCTCAGACTTTTAAATAAATTGAACATGCATGTGCTGTAATTTAATTAATTATTTGTCTAAAACAATATGCTGGACTTTCAAAATGCTCTGGTCAATTTTAAACGCATAAATTTTGATAATAACTTAATAGTGAATGAAACCTAATAGGATGGGGAAAAAAAGAGCTGAAATTAGCCAGTTAGCTTACTTGAGATGTCAGCTTGAAGTTATTTTTACAATATTTTGATGTTTTTATATTATTTTCTATAATAGGACAGATTTCTTATATAGTATTTAATAGGTTTCCATCAAAAATTGTGTCACTTCCTAAGACTGATGACATTAAGCAACAGGCTTTTGGTAAAGGGATTTTACGAAAGACTAACAGGTTGGAAAGCAATATTGGAAAAAATTAATACCAATTAAAATGCCAATTAAAACAATATTTTCAATAAACAGTGTTTTGTTTGAAACATTTCAATTAGATACGAGAAATTAATTAATTCTAAATAAATTAACATTATGATTTGATATAAATTAATTACAGATTAATTCATTTGTAAATTGCCAGTTTTTAATTTCTAGCTTTATTCCCCCATATTTATGTATTATAAAAATACAGTATGATTGGACATAAAATGTGCTGATAGTAGGAATGACCTCAAAAAGTGTTTAGCTGAACTGAGAATTAAATTAAGCTTGACGATCTGTCACACCGAAGTTTCATGCGGCTCCGTTTTTGCATAAATTCCTGCATCAGGCCAGAATGCATTTAAAACATGACTAAATATACAACAAGAGAAAAGTGTTGTTTTTTTCTGGGCTTTCCGGGCAGTGTTGCTGATCTAATATCTCAAGCCCAAATGCATTAGATGGGCGAATTCTCTCAAGGTTCTGAAGGGGGCTTTGCTACAAACTCAGCTCCTTATTTATCTCCCATCAGCCCTTGCTCTGTTTGCTTCTATCTGAGGCACTTGTGTGGAGGAGATCAGTCAAGAACCTCTCAGATGTCTGTTTGCATTGCACAGGCTGCTCCTCATGCATAGCGGAGGCAAATCAGCGCTGTCAGACCAGCCTGAAGAGAAATGATACATACTGATACTCAGATTACCTCCACCTCCTGCACTGCTCAACCCACCCAACCCAAATGGCTCATATTTATTTCAGCTGCTGTAAAAGTTTTAGGTTTTTCGGACTTTGTGCTAAGAGCATCTGTATATTACAGGTCTCAAATCTCAAAACTGCAATGATTTATTGTTGGGATTGCAGAGTTAAAGTACTTGTTTTTTTTTTCATTATCCTTTTTTGTTTTTGTTTTTTTTTTTTTTGTGGGGCCTCTTATCTAGTTTTATACGGTAGCTGAATCTCAAGAAAACTGTCCAAAAAAATGTGGGTCGTTTTTCAAAATGCTGAAAAAAAAAGTTACTAAAATAAATAATTACAATTATACATTTGTCAGCATTTTTATGGTTATATAATTCATAATGTATATTATTATAAATGTACAAAATACTATTTTGTAATGTACAGTTAGGTTTTTTGTACTATATATGAATGTTGAATTTGATTAAAAAAGAAAGCAACATTGTGTCTGCACAGGATTGTTTTCATTATACTTTATTACAGTAATGAGTGATATTTTCTCAATACAATACATGTCATTTTTCCCAAATGATCCTAAACTGAGCTTCATACTTCACAAAATGTTTTTGTTTTGTTTTTTCCATTAATTTTGTAGTGAAATACTACATAACCCAGACATTTCATTTAGATAGTTGTAATGGAGAGTAGCAGGAAAATATGGTGGAGGTAGGATCAAAAAACGTTGCGGGGTGAACTTAAAGCCACATCACTGACCATGTCCCATATCTTCACGTAGACCATCGTAACCACTGCTCCAAATCAAAATGAAAGTATCTTAACATTTATGTGGTTTAATAATAAGCATAAGCACTAAGGCACTTGCTCGGAAACTCGCTGTTTCTTTGTCATCTTGATGCGTTTGTGACCAGCATGGGTGTGAACGGCCCACTCAACAGGAAAATGAATGTTAATTTGAATTTGTGGAGGGACAGTTAGCAACATAATGACTGATTAAACATCATGGATTTCCCCAAACCTTAATCTGGACCAGGTATTCCCACGGGAGAGGGAAACAGATGGTCACGCCAGCCGATCTGCGGCATGAGAAGAGTGGCGGAAACCGAGTAAATCAGTGACATCACACCCCACCCTCCACAGCTCCCTCCTATCTAAAAAAAAAAAAGAGCGATCGATTATCCGAATCCCTCTGATGAAATTGGAACCATTAGCAATATCCACAAGGCCAGTGAAAGATGGCCTGTCATTTAGGCTTTAGCTAATGGCTTTGTAATGGTTCACTCTCACGACTTTTGTACAGCGGGCTGGAATGGGTCGGATGAGTCCCTGGATATATAGGCTTACCAAGCCCTCCCATTGGACGAGAGCCAGGCAGTGCCATTCTTTTATTGGCTGCTTTTATGTATTCTTCTCTGACTCCTCCAAACTGCCCTCTGGGCCCTTCTCGTCTTCGTTTAAAACTTTAATTTGCCTCCCAATGCCCGAGCAAACCAACAAATGTACATAAGCCGGCCAAAGACAATCAGGCAGGCAGTCTGGAACAGCTCTGAAGAAAAGAAAAAACATTTTCTCTTGTTGAATTGAAGGTGTTGTGCCTGCCCAATGCATGTTGACGGTTCATTTCTCCATTGCATTATCTCAGTCTCTCCTTATGGAACAGCCGTCTCAGGGGGCACGGAGCTACAGCAGACATGCTTCACTGAATGCACATTGAGTTCCTCTCTGAATGTTAATAAACCTCTGCTTTATGAAACCATTTATTATTTAAAAACTGCAGAAAAAAATCACATCTTAAAGCAGGATTTAGAGTAACCACTTGAGAATTCTGTCAGTATAATGTGTGATTCTTGCTGAAAAGTGTTGTGTCAGCCCCTTAAACACAAAGAACGTGAAGAAGTGAATGGAAAAGTAATGCCTTGTTTTCTTCTAACCACAATCATAAAGGAGCCAGAATACTCTAATGTTTATCAGAGAAGAACAGGACGCTTGCAGAGAGGGGCATGGGTCGTACAACACAAGGTACATGTGTGGTAAAAGAGCATGAGCGCTCTCAGGTGGGGCGTGCCGGTTTCACGGGGATAAAACCCCCCACACAGCACTTTAGTTCCATAAGGATGTCTCTGTTTCCCCACTTCCACCGAAACTGGTGCTGGTGCTGGTGCCGAGCTGTGGGACCTGCGGACTTCTTTCAGAACCAACCCACATTTTAACTGACTGGAGAAACGAACCTTTTCATAACTGGCTTTGTTACTTAAACCATAGCGCATCATGTTCTTGCAAGTTTCCAAAACATTTTAACATTTAAAACAGCTTTCCCACAAGCTGAGAGACGCCCTCGTGCTGTTATACAAAACATCAGCACCCTTGGAACTCCTCCAGCTAGATTAGAGTTTGGGAACCAACTGTTGTTTAATTAAACACACATTGCAATGGGTGTTTCCAATATAAACAGCTTTCTAAAAGATAATGGTAAAGATCTACTTTTGCTTGATCTAGTTTTGTTTAACATCAGTCTAGCCAGACTGATGAGTTGTTTTTTAAAAATATTAATTGATGTGGAGATTCTCCCGCTGTCTGTTCTCTGATGTTGTCGGTTAATATTTTAAGAACAGTAGGTTTAGATTAAAGGTTTTTATTTTTGCTCCTGAACACTGCTTTTACTGCAGTTGAAATATATTGGAATGGTTCCAAATTGGGCTCCGGATCTGGCACCAGCACCCTGTCATTGGAAATTGGGCTTTGTTTGTCCTTGTCGGCCTCTCCACTCTGTCCGTTTACAGAATTTCGCCGGGTGATCACATTTTTGTGTTTGCACATCTGTCTCCCTCTTGCACGCATGTCTCACTCTCGTTCCATCTGTCCATCTCTCCACCTGTGTGTAGAAACATAGCAAAGCAGACATTCCTTGAGACTTTACAGGACAACTTTATAGAGATGGACATACTGGCCACAGCTCGCCGCGACGGCGCTTACACTGATGGGTATGTTGCATGATCTGACCGCAGCTGCCGGAATCTGCTTTGCCATGCTGCATAGTGGTACCTGTGCACACTTGTTTCTCGTTACATAGTGACATTTGTAACAGAATCTAACACGTTTCATCACTTACTGTATGAATTGCATGTTTGTTTTTTTAACAGTAATTATTTCTGAACACAAACTAACAACTTTTCTAATTTACCCTGAATGTATTAGCATTCTTCTCTAAGGAAATGTTCATAAATCCTTTAGTGCACACTACAAAACTGAACCTTGTTACCTTGATAGAAATCATACAGATTCGAGACAGCATGAGAATGGGTAAATGGTAACAGAATTATAGTTTTTGGGTGAGCTATCCTTTATAATCAGAGCTACGACAGGTGCAATTCTTTGTGAGTTCAAACTTAATGCTAGTAATCAGAGAAAGGCTTTTTATAAAAGTTATTTTTAGAGGCATTTTATTGGGACAGGACAGAGAAGGAGAGATGGGAACAACTAGGGATGGGATCAGGTAAAAAAGATGTTGAGACAGGATCAAACTCAAAGGAGCACTGCCCATGAGGCTATGGCTCTCTCAGAGATGGGCAATTTACAACTTCATTTTTATTTGCATTGCTAACTACAATCCCGAAACCAATTCATGAACCTGGTACAAATTTTACACATAGCAATGTGCCAACATGACAAGCTTCTGTCTTGTAGTGTGCACTAGGCTTAAGAGTTTTTGCAAGTTTTTGTTGTTCCGTTTTCTTGTATCTCATTAGGCT
The DNA here is from genome assembly GCA_039654775.1 of Spinibarbus caldwelli. Lineage (NCBI taxonomy): Eukaryota > Metazoa > Chordata > Actinopteri > Cypriniformes > Cyprinidae > Spinibarbus > Spinibarbus caldwelli. The sequence goes on along the minus strand of CM077253.1, from coordinate 22,630,677 downwards.
AATGTGGTTTGTTTCTGAGTTTCCCCTCATCCGGTCAGTACAGCTTGACAGCGCTTTCAGAATCAATGACTTCACCATAGATTATACCATCTACAGTGAATAAGCTGTCCAGATAATGTACATCCTGCAATATCTCACAGCTTCTTGAAACACGCACCCTTAAGGTGAATTAGAAGTCACTATGAGGGCTTGTATTAACAAGAATACATTGTGGTCACTCGCGCTGTAAATTAAATTTGATATTGATTCAAAATTCCGATATAACGCACCCCACGGGGCACAGTGTGTCTTGCTGCCAGTGCTCAGATGTGGCTATGGCAACAGCTTGGAAGAGTGCTTAGCGACAGTAGTACTGACCAGTGTGGGGACTCAAGCCTACACACTCTACAGATACTGTTTAACATGATGAGAAAACACTTACCACACAGTGCTCTCTAACGTCCCATTTTTGTGAACATAAGCAATAGCGTTTTCTGCGTCTCTCCAGACACTTTCTGTTCAAGCCTGGCGGGACTTCACCCTTGTACTGTACGACTTCACCTGGCTATCCTTTGACGTCCAGCACTGTCTACTCTCCCCCTCCCCCGGCCCCTGCCTCGGAACACCTTCTCACGACCTGCCTTTAGCCTGAAGAAACCCTATAAGCACTGCAACTGGAAATGTGCCGCCCTCAGTGCCATCCTCATCTCCGTCACCCTGGTGGTCCTGTTGGCTTACTTTATTGGTAAGTTCACCCCTCTATGCTCTCATCCACCTTTAAAATTGCATCAAAGGTGTGACAGATATTAGAAATGACTTATGTGTTTATTTTTTGGTTCTTAAAAGCAAATCTGAAGGCGGTTTGCAGCTCTTAGTTGATTTATGATTGTTTAGCTGATCTCCTAGCAAGGCAAAAAATGGATTTCACCTAGTTTTGTTGGTTTCCCAGGCTGGCCAAGCTGGTCTTCAGGTGGTTTAACTGGTTGGCCAGGCTGACTAGCTGAAAGGAGACCAAAACTCTAAAAACAGACAAACTTGACAAGTCGAAAACAACTTGAAGGTCAACAAACCACCTTCAATTGGTTTAATAGGGTTATTTATACATGTTATACATTCTACTCTTATTGTAATGCTAAATATCAGTTTTGGGGAAAGTTACTTTTAAAAGCCATGCATTACAATATTGCGTTACTAACTAAAAAAGTAACTAATTGCATTACTTGGTTACCTTTTATGGAAAGTATTGTGTTTTGTTACTTCTGCGTTACTTATTAAATCTGGGCGGGGCTTGCTTGTTTGTTTTTAATATATAAAGTTCTATTTTTGGCAGATGTAAAAGCCCTTTCATACCAAAAGTTAAATGAATAAACCTGAGGCTGATGGAAATGTCCATTCATATCTGTTCAGTAGAATTCAGGAGGAGAAAGTTCAACACTCTTCAGCAATAAAAAATGAAACCCAAATGTTCTGTTTATCGAAAGTCATATTCATAAGGTTGAATTGGATCATCAAAAGTCAGCAACAAAGACATGGACTAATAAAATGGGATTACATAAAGTATATTTACCATATTTAATTAGTGTAGGTGTATTTGTATAATAGTCTGAGTTTGCATTTCCCTGTTTTGATTCATTTTGAGTAATTGTGAATCTGTTTTTGTACAGGTGAGATGAGTAAATGTATGTCGACATTTAGTCTAGAACTACAGTAACATCATGTTCACACAACGCCTCTGCACTTTATCCCGATTTCTCTCAACATGGAGACAGGAGAGCTGTCAGTCAATAAATGGGAAAACAAAGTAACTGGCGTTACTTATTCGAAAAAGTAACTCCGATATTTTCATGTAAATTTAAAAGTAATGCGTTACTTTACTAATTACTTACACAAGTAATCTGATTATGTAACTCATGTTACTTGTAATGCATTACTCCCAACACTGCTTAAGATCATTGTAAACGCTGAAGTAATGTTTTGTCATTTAAACACTTGTTGTGAATCCAAGCTGTTAATGATTATCAGTACGTTGCCTCACTGAAAGAGACTGATATGACTTTTGTGTTAAATTTGATCTGTTTCCACATTGTGCCAGAGTAGCGATACATAAAGATGCTGTATGTGATTCACTTTTTAATGATTTAATGATTTAATCATTTGAAAGCTCAGCTCCCGCAGATTACAGTTAACATTATTGATTTCTCACATTGTTAGGAAATTTCAGTGTCCCACAACTGTATTCAGCTTGGTCAGTGAATGCTGGTTGTGGTTTGATTTTTTTTTTTTTTTTCTTTGTGGTTAACATTTCTGGAGTTAAACAGTGACTACGTAGAATTATTAACTGTCCGTGATTTATTACAGCTGTATTAGTTCTGCACTATATTAGTCTGAACACTGTCTACTGTGGTGTGGAATGTTACTAGGTGTCTGCTAGTAATTCTGTTATGTGTTTCATATAATCCCATGAAAGAAGTGGAAAATCCAATGTATGTGAGAAGATGAGAGCTAGTCTAGCAGTTCCAAATAAAGAGTGTCCATACCTTGAAGAGTAAATCAATAATAACAATAATGTTTTGTATAACCCAATATCTTTTATAGGACAGCATGAAATGAAATGTGTTTGCATAATGTGTGTCTGCTTAGAATGTAAGTTGTTACGTGTAATCTCACATAGAGCCCACAGAATGAAATAATATTTTTTGAAGTTGAGAATATGGGGAAAAAATTGAGTGCAAAGCCATTTGCACAAGGTGCATTCAAATGGAGATTGCACAGATGTGTCTTCATTATTAGAGATAAACAGCTTTCCAAAGCTTAGGCACTGAGAAAAAAAATACAGTGTAAAAGAACTGAAATGAACTCTAACCATCCATCCATGCATCTATTTTTGACTTAAAAAACATAATTGCTACTCTGTGATTCAGTAAGTGATTTGGAACCTAAATTAAATGTATGTTAGCTGATAATTGCTCAGCTTAAAAACACTATTTTAAGGTATTCTTGTATGCTTTGTATGAGGTACACTATTTGTGTGATGCATGTGGCTGACTTTAAAGGGATAGTTCACCTTTAACATTTTTCATATTATGGAAGTCAGTGGGGACCTACAACTGAAGGTAACCTATCCCTTTAATAGCTGCCTATGTGAAATGTTTTAAATCACTTTTAGCAATTGTTAGGATGCTGCCTTAATGCGACAGCTTGCTATGTTTTGAGATCAGTGTGCAAAAACTAGTAGGCTGCCTACCTAGAGGTTTAAACCCTGTAGATGACCTCCAGGTGAGAAGGCCTTAGTTCCAAACCCTTGGCAGCTGTCTTCATGCTTTAAGCTGTCTTCATGCTGTCTTCAAAGGTGCATCATTATGCTCAATTATGAGGTAGAAGGCATTGCAATATTTTTTTTCTCCTGTAATAATTATGTACAGTATGCAATGTATTTTTTCCTCATTAACTTTTTGCACTGCAATTAATTGTGTCATGCCTCCTGTGTGCTTCCTCCAAGATGCTCTATTTGTGTTCCAATGCAGAATTGCTGCCTATGTAGAGCATTAATTTTTCAAGTCTTGAAAAGTCTTTTAAGTGGTGTCTGCTTAATAGGGAGCAGCTTACTAAAATTTGGAACAAAACTAGATAATGTTGTCTACATAAAATGCCTAAGCACTGTGTTTAATGAAGTTATTCTCTGAGTTAGCTAGAGGGCTAGTTAAGCTTTGACCTTGTTAGGAGCCCTGCGAAGCCGATGTATCTTAATCACTTCATGTAATTACAGACACCCCACCCCATCCTAACCCTCTTCCAAAATCAAGCTCATCTCCCTGTGCACCTCAGGTAAACACGCATGAAACCGTAGCTCACCCTGAGAATCTGGGATTCAATCAACAACAAGGGGTCACGTTTAATTAAAAGCTGATGAGGAAAATATATTTAATTTCAAGTGCAATTAATTATGTAGGCCTGTAATTGGAAACTCTAGCTGTGTTGTCTAATGAACCCAATTAAACCTCCTGACAGATGTTTTTGACTTGCTGCATAGTTTTGCCATTTTTCCTCTATTCTTTTTCTGTGGAGTTTGCAAGAACCGCTTCCTTGAAAGGAGTGAGATCGCAGAATTGGGAGTGGTGTGCCATTTTCTCAGTGGTGGCATGCTCATTAAGAAGGTCATTATGTCCTCGGCATCTGAAGGTCATCAGCTTCCCTCTGTGTTCATTTCTAAGCGTGCTGAGCCCTCATTGTACCGCCCAACATGCAACCTCAGTCACAGCCACAAGACACTCACTCTAACTGTCGATTGACTGAAGCGCCAGTCTTTTGTTTTCTGTCTCTTTGTTTCTTCATTATTACAATCAGCCTAATATATTTTCAGTTTTACCTTCAGCCAAATGTATTTTTGTCAATCCAGGGTGTTGGATTGTCAAGGGATTGATGTTCTGTGGTTGAAAGGCCTGGTAGTGTTTATAGGATTTGTGCAGGTTGTGGGTTTGTGTCACAGCAAAGTTTCGGTTTGTGATAGCCTAAATTATAATGAGGAGACTTGCTTTAACCTAAATGTGGAAGACTTTGCAACTGGGAAGTTAGGTCACAATCATGCACAGTCACCGTGGTACCCTTGAGCATGACGCTTAGCACCAGGTCGCCCCAGGGGAACTTTCTTTGCAATTAGCGTAGCATTATGGTGGACAGAAACTGCCTTGTAAACTGGCAAGTTGCTAGTAACTGCCTGCCGAAATGAAGCTGTTTTATCGAGACATTCTGGAAAGTGCATTTTCTGTGGCCAGACTTTATACGCACTCTTACCAGTGAAGAGATATTATTCACTCCTGACAGATTCCTCTAAGCTTCAGTGTGAAAGTGAAAAATGGTTTAAGACTTTCTGATCTACTAACTTGCTGATGATGTGCATTTCACTGCCTCTCATTTATAGTCAACAGTTTGAACTTGAAGTGAGACCAGAGGAAGGCACAAAGTAAAGAGGAAGCTCCACTGGGAGTTTTTGTGAAAAGATGAGGCACTCATGACTGGGGAAACTCAAGAGTGCTCTCCAAGGTCTCACTGGTTTGTCTGCAGATTGATTTGACACCTACATGTTTTTTTTTTTTTAAGGGCTTAAAATCCATGTGTGCTTAAAGAAAGTAAGCAAGTGAGTAACCTTAAAGATAAGCTATAAAAAGACACATTTCTTCAGTCAAGAACAAACTCTTCACTAAATGAAGTAGTATTCCTCAACAACCTTCCATTCTAATAAATGTAAACTCTCCAAATAACAAGGACACTGCTCAAACCTGTCATCTTGTTTGTCTCACTTCAATTTGCCAAAGTGGTGACTGGCATCTTCATATCGGCCTTTCTGTCTTCAGATAAATTCCTTGGTAAAGATTCCATAGTCGAATATGAGATGGCTGCCCAAAAAGTGCCAAAGATCTTGCACACCAGTATCCTTGCAGGAGGGGTGTCAGGGTAATTAGACTGCTAATGAGAGGACTGAGAGCTGCCGTGTTCAACGCTCATCCATTCAAGTGTCTAAGGGGAATTAATTAACCATATGCTTGCTAATGTGCCCTGTCCATTCTATGACGGATGAGCAAGAAATGGCATTTCTCAACCCGTGACTACTCTGCCCCCAGATCCCAGCATTGTCCTCTTTTTTTTGGCCTGGGATAGAGCTGGTTTTTGTTGGAGGTAAATGTGGGGTAGATGGTGTCTTTTGTTGTTGTCTGTTTCTCAGGAGGTGTTGCAAAGGTTTGAAACACAGAAGTGGAACATTAATGAGCTTCTGTTCCTCTCAGACTGAAGCAGTAGTTTGTTCAAGCTTTCTGCTTTCTAATTGGCTTGCACGGATCTGTCAAAGTGGCCTGCCAAAGAAGAGATTGCAGGGACATTGTGTGCATCCAGACTTGCATTTCAGCACGGCAGCCATTTTACTCTCAACAGGTCGTGGGGTCTATCCACTTGCCGTTCCAGCGGGACTCTCATTAAAAAACGCCCAGCTTAGTCCGCTTCCACCTGTCCGTGTTTTGCTCCTTGCACAGGGAGCCTGGCTGACAGCTGAGAGAAAGAGAAAGAGAAAGAGAGTGAGTTTAGATGATGGAAGAGTTTGGGCTAGCCGGAGAAACATATTTCATAAGCTGGACTCTTCCCAATGCACTCTGGAAATCATAGATACCAGGACAGCTTGGACATAAATCATAATGAGGTTTGGTAGCGGGGGGTACCGGGAAGTGTGTGAGGTATTTTACATCATAGCTAGACAGGAGAAGTTGCAAAGGGGTCCAGATGGAAGATGGGCTCCTTGAAGGAGCAATTACTTGGACATTTGGAACGACACCTATACCCATGATGCCTTTGATTCGATTGTCCACCCCCACTGCCCATGCGCCGTCTGCACTCTCCGTTTCCTCCCACAGAGCCACAAATCAACCAATGCGCAGCAGAAAAAGAGAGTGAGCTAAAGGAATGCCTTACTCCATCTTTGGTGATGACAAACCAAGCCATCTGTCTCGTAGCGTGTCTGTCCGCCTTTGACATAGTCAATTCCAGTGGTACTGACGGGGGTGGAGGCGCCCGGTCGTTTGCATTTATATTGTCTTTCAAAACAGCCACCACTTTTTATCGCCTCCACAAATGCTCTCTTGCAAAAGTAACGGCAACATTCAGACCTTTCTTCAGGAATGCCCGAATCTGTTAGAATGCAATCAACAAAATGCGCAGCCTGCAATTTTCCAAATGGCTATTGATTGAGTAAGCCGGAGGATGGCCACTCTCATCCGCCGTGGCAACGCCTGTCAAAGGCTTCATCGTTTTTCAGGCCACATTTTCACCATTTAGTAAATGTGGGGTGGTTACCACATAATATGACTTTAATTAATGGCCAAACATGCAAAGGGATGCGAAGCAGAACTCTCCATTTGTCACGACTAGTTTAATCCGCAGTCTGCGAGCTGTGCACTGGGCTTTTAAAACTGCCAATTTGATGCTTCTGGTTAAGCTAGGGCAAGCACATCTTTGCAGAATCTTAAGGATCATTGATTTTACAACATGTAAAGCAGGACAAAGGATATCCAACCAAAGGCCCAATGAAGCAATTAGACAAAGTTCTTTGTTTTTCTTTGAAAATGAATTCAGGCACATTTTTTTCCTCCGTAAACACCACTCCAACCAATCAGCCATTACTCAGTGAGGCATTGCTCTCTTAGTCTAATTATTAAAGATGAAACTGGTGTAAAGATCGTTCAACAACCTACAACAACACCCAACACCATGAAATTTCTAGTGCCAGTCTGTAGTCCATTTCCAGACATTTCCTGATTCATCTGGTTGGACTTGGATTTTTAAGGTGTCAGCACTTCATAAACCTACAACGAGCGTGATAGTCAGTGTTTCTTAACAGTTTGTGTAGGTTATGAGCGTTGTCTTAGTGTCTTGTAAGCACCAACAAGTTTCTTCCTCGTTTTTGTTTTGGTTTTATTTAATCTTCAAATCTGCCGAACAATTTTAGTGTTCTGTCACACAAAAATCAAGATTGAGTGGAGATCTGGTAATTATTCCAGCTATATGTTTCTTTTACGAATGTTTTGACAGAAGAATAAATCATTTATTTAGACCTTTTCTCACCCTGATTGAGACAAGATATTTGCCGCTACACAAAACAAATGCATTGTCACCTCTCCGAGATATTGAGTGGAGCGGAAATGTAATTTTAGCCCTGAATTGTCACTACAGGTTGTCAAGAGATTGTGGCAGATAAAGCCACTTGTGCTATTTGAAACCAGCTCTGTACTTATGAAGGAGAAACGGGAGCTCACATAGGGAGAGAAATGGAGCATGGGACAGAGACAAGGCTCAAGATCATTTGTTTTATCTACTCCAACATCGCCAAAGTCCACCATAGTTTTGTATCGACAACCGTTGTCTTACCTACTGTAAGAATATCTCATCCCTAATCATGGTATGTTGATATTAGTATGACATAAGTGCCTGAATGCTATATTATTTTTGCTTTTCTTCTCCACTTTTGACAAATTAGTCCATCCAATACTAGAGCAAATGTTGCTATATCAGGCTGCTCTGAATCTTTAGATAGCACAGTATTAAGTAATAATGAATTCTGCTACATGCTAACATTTAACATGTAAACACAAACAGTGTACAATGCATTTAATGATATGTTAGTGAATCCCAATAATGCATACTCAAAAGTGTGTACTTTCCAATTACTGGTAAAGTAAATACTTTTCATGAGAATTGAAATGCAGCCTATATTCTAGCATCACAATCTTGATTAAATTCTTTGGTTATTTACATCCTGTGCTTAGAACTTCCATTTTGTGCAAGAAAGAGCTCCAAGGCCTTTTGTTGGCATTTTATCTGCTGACTAAAGACTTCCAGGACAAGGTTTTGCCTGGCTAAGCTGGTCCTGACCATTCTCGTCCTGGTGATCCATCATGCCTGGCCCCTCCTTCCCTGTTCACTGCGCCATCAGAGTTCATCCCAATGGTTGCTGCTTTTGTTGACCTTGTGAAATATCGCCGTGTCTTCTGGTGCTGCTCATGCATTCATCCGTACCTCTTGTTGTGTTCTTGCTGACTTGATAATTTCCTTGTCTCTTTAGCCATGGGGGGTGTTAGTAAGCTAATGGGGATGAAAAGAAAAGTTGCCCTGTGGGCTCTGGCTTTTCTCTGTGGGTTGTACAACATTTTTTCTCCAAGGGTGGGGGGGATCCTTTGTTGTTTTCACAGTGTCTTAAAGAAATGTGTATACACTACTGGTCAAAAGTTTGCAATAATTAAGATTTTACACATTAGATAAGAGAACACTATTCACTAAAAACATATTAATGCATGACCATATTCTAGATATATACAGTATCTCACAAAAGTGAGTACACCCCTCACATTTCAGCAACTATTTTATTATATCTTCTCAAGGGACAATACTATAAAAATGAAACTTGGATATATTTTAGAGTAGTCAATGTGCAACATGTATAGCATTGTAGATTTACTGTCCTCTGAAAATAACTCAACATACAGCCATTAATGTCAAAATAGCTGGCAACAAAAGTGATTACACCCTAAGTGATGACAGCTATACGTCGTTTAACCATGCAAAGCCACATGTCCTATTCATCATGTTCATGTTTTTGTCTGCTTGACAGGACTATACAAATTGGTGTATCTTGTATTAGAGCAGTTAAAATTTGGTGCTTTGAGTACAATTCTCTCATACTGACCACTGGATGTTCAACATGGAACCTCATCTGAGGATTTGAGAATTAGAATTGTTGCTCTCCACAAAGATGGCCTAGGCTATAAGAAGATCAGTAACACCCTGAAACTGAGTACAGTCTTACAGTACAGTGGCCAGTGTCACACAGAGGTTTTCCAAGACGGGTTTCACTCAGAACAGGCCTCGCAAGGGTCGATCAAAGAAGTTGAGTCCTCATGGTGTGCGTCAGGTGCAGAAGCTGGCTTCAAAAAACATACGCATGAGTGCTGCCAGCATTGCTTTAGAGGTTGCAGAAGTAAAAGGTCAGCTTGTCAGTGCTCAGACCATACGCCGCACACTGCAAGAAGTCGGTTTGCATGGCTGTCGTCCCAGAAGGAAGCCTCTTCTTAAGCTGGCTCACAAGAAAGCCTGCAAACATTTTGCTGAAGACAACCTGTCCAAGAGCATGAATTACTGGAACCATGTCCTGTGGTCTGATGAGACTAAGATAAACTTGTTTGGCTCAGATGGTGTCCAGCATGTGTGGTGACGGCCTGGTGAGGAGTACCAAGAAAATGATGAAGCTGAAGGTGAAGGTGATGGAGTGGCCAAGTATGTCTCCAGACCTGAACACTATTAACCACATGTGGGTCATCCTCAATAAGAAGGTGGAGAAGCGTCATGTGTCTAACATCCAGCAGCTCCGTGATGTCATTATGGAGGAGTGGAAGAGGATCCCAGCAACAACCTGTGCAGCTCTGGTCAATTCCATGCCCAGGAGGATTAAGGCAATGCTAGATAACAGTGGTGCTCACAAAAAATATTGACACTTTGGACACAGTTTTGAAATGTTCACTTAGGGTGTACTCACTTTTGTTGCCAGCTATTTTGACAATAATGGCTGTATGTTGAGTTATTTTCAGAGGACAGTAAATCTACACTGCTATACATGTTGCACGTTGACTACTCTAAAATATATCCAAGTTTCATGTTTATAGTATTGTCCCTTGAGAATTTATAATAAAATATTTGCTGAAATGTGAGGGGTGTACTCACTTTTGTGAGATACTGTATTTATATTATATATTATATTTAGTCATTTAGCAGACACTTTTATCCAAAGCGACTTATAAATGAGGACAACAGAAGCAATCAATTGTAGTATTAAAACAACTAAAACAGATCCAAAACTAAAAGCTAAAACTTTATAAATACTATATATACACAATTAAAAAAAAAAAAAGAAATTAAATAAAATGACAAATGCATACAACAAAATTTCAAAACTTAAAATTTAAATGAAAACAAAAAATAAAGCTAGAAACAATATATTAAAGAACAAAAGGTATAAGAGTATAATAATAATTCTAACATAACACTAAGCCAAACACCAAAAAAACAACTACATGTATGTGTATGTACAACCACACACACACACACACACACACAGATATATATATATATATATATATATATATATATATATATATATATATATATATATATATATATATATATATAAATTCAATATTCTTTCATTTCCATGTAGTTTGTTGAAGTACTAAAATAATTAAAATTAAATAAAACTAAAACTTAATTAAAAAAAAAACCTATACAGACGTAATAAAAAAATATATAAAATGACAAACATTACTCCAACTTTAACTAAAATTAAAATAGACGACAAATAAAAATCAAAATACATTAGTTTATCAGTAATCTTAAAAAAAATACTGAGCCAAACACACATGCTAAAAAAACAACAACTTACACGTAGTAAGAAATGGTTATAAAAACTGAAACAGAAGTGAAACAAGTAGTAGGAAAAGAGGAGAAATAAAAAGTGATACTTATATCCTTTGCCGGTGTCCCTGCCCGGTGGAGTCGCATGGTAGAGTCGATGGTCTTTACCCTCTTCGGTCTTCACACAATGGCTGCCGCGGAAAACTAAGATTTTTTTACATTGTCTGAGAAAATACTAATTTAATTCAGCTGGACACACTTTCCTTTTTTATCACAACAAATGGCCAAGCAAGTGCTGACATTGACAAGGTACGCGATACAGTACGAGACCAAACGCGATTTCAGTAGGTCTCTACATAGTAAACAAAACAAGATCCCTATCCAATACCTAAACATAACTACTACTGAGGGAAAACTCTTAGTTAATAGTGAATGTGCTCCCTAATCGAAAGATTTTTATAGGTTTTTGAATATTGTGATATTGTGAAATATTATTGCAATTTAAATAACTTTTTTTCTATTTGAATATATTTTAAAATGTAATTTATTCCGGTTGTGGCCTGATTTTCAGCAGTCATTACTCCAGTCTTTAGTCACAGAAATCATTATAATATGCTGATTTAGTGCTCAATTATTATCAGTTATTATACTAATTATTAATAATGGTTTTTATTATTTATTTTTTAAATCTTATCCAAAACTTTTGAATGGTAGTGTTTCACTGTTTACACAAACATATTAAGCAGCAAAAACTCTTTTCAAAATTTATGAAAATAATAAGAAATGTTTCTTAAGCATCAAATCAGAATGAAACTGAAGATTGGAGTAATGATGCTGAAAATTCAGCTTTGCCATCACAAGAATAAATTGAAATGTAAAAATATGAAAAAAGAAAAGAGTTAATTTAATTTGTAATTATTTTTCACTGTATTACTGTATCTGACCAAATAAATGCAGCCTTGGTGAGCATAAGTGACTTCTTTAAACAACACTAAATTCAACAACATTTAAGTTAGAAAATCTCATTCATAAGAATGAAATGTCTATTGGAAAATCCAACAACAGCAATGACATCATAGATCTATATTAAGTTGCAATGGACTGTGGTTCTCTTGGTGCTCTTAAACTGCCAAAGATGAATCAAGTCAAAACACATTTGTTTTCATACAGTCTTGGTTTAATTACCCCACAGCCTTCAGGTTGTTAATTTTCTGATGCAGTGTCTATAGTATTCCTTAGTGAATCTAATTTAATTACAATAATGTACACTAAGGCACATGCTCAGTAATCACTGCTCCAACACACGTAAATTTACCATCTGCCACTGCTCTTTCTCCGCAGCCATGCACCTCTTCGGACTCAACTGGCATTTGCAGCCAATGCAGAGGCAGATATATCAGCTGACGGAGGATAACACGAGTGGCCTACATCTGCCCATAGATCTGGGCTTGCCGCCTTTGGGCAACACAGGTCTAGAGTTTCCGGACCGAGGAAGCAAAGATGACGGTATGTCCAAGTCTTATGTTTTAAAATCAACACGAACTTAAAAAAAATTCAATTGCTTGTTCCCAGTGGTATTGTGCATGTTATTCACACTTAGATTTGGCTGTATTCTAGTATGGAATGTCCAGTTTACATGGTCCAGTCAATTCCCAGTGGATAAAATCAAGTTCTGCCCTACATTTTCATGTTGAATATTCTGTTTCGCTTAGATAAATGGATTTTGAATGCCGTTTCATGTTGATTTTTTTGAGATTCGTCAAAGAATGATCCTTATTAGGGTGCAGATAAATAGCAGCCTTAATGTGAAAAGGCAGCAGCTCGACAAGTTTGGTTGGGAAAAAATAAGTTCTTCCAGTCTTGATTAACCTTAAACCTTTTTTTTTTTGGCCAAGCGTTTGATCTCATGCCCTTCAGTCATCTCATATCCGACAACACATTCCAACATTTCAAGTTAATTTCCTGCCAGATTCGCATGAACTCATCTCCCGCTAATTTCGCTCAGCACTGGCCAGTATTATAACGTCTTATTTTTGATTTTCAAAGACTTCAAGATCCAGGATTATTTGTCAGCCAGCTCCATGCTGTGACCAGTCTCAGTTGCTTGCCATGAGATCTGCATTACAATCCAGTGAAAGTTGCAGGGAAAATGGGAAGGGTATTATTTGTTCCTGGAAGAACGAATGGCACAGCTTTAAGGATTGAGTTTCCAGGGGCTCAAGGCAGATTAGAACTTGCCCCATCCAGAAAGCCATGCATTCCTTTCATCTCCAAGACTGGACAAGAGTTTTCCTGGCAGCGGAAGAAAGCAGACACTAACCCTCACGGTCATGAAGACGGAAGTTCGTACAGTAGGAAAAGTTCACTTTTTCCATGAGCACAACCCATATTTAGCCATTTGATTTGACACAGGCCTCGGACAAAAGGTGGGAGATCAGACCATTACCATATAGATGAGTCGCTGAGACGTCTTTTTTCATTTAGCAGTTGGCAGAGAGGGAGCGAGCGAAACCACAAACACGGAGGCTGCGACGGTGCCTCTGCTTGAGTGACATCTGCGGCTGAGGGGAAATCGATAGGCCGGGCTTTTTAATTCTGACTGTCAGAGTAACATTGTCATCAGGAACACAGCAAATCAATCTGGTGTCACTGTGCTGTACATCTCTGGCATTAACTTAAATAAACACTGTACCGGAGAGGTTTTCTGACCATCTTCCACCTTCTAGTAATCAGTTCAATTACCCATAAACATGTTATCTGGAAAGTGCCAGTGAGACCTTGTTTAAATTCATGCGTTCGCCAACTCAACTGGACATTTCTTTTTTGCCATGCACTATGGAAATCGTAATTTTTTATATTACTTCGTAAACAACTGCAATAGTTCTTTTTACATAAAAAAAAAATCAGTTGTTTATATATTTGTTTTAATTTTTTTGTACTATCAATTATTTACTCATCAAAATGATTCTGAGGCAGTGCCTCCCTTGCATCCTCGGAGAAAACGCCCCTGTACCTAATGCTGATGTACCCTCCTCATTGGACCCTGAGGAAATGGCAACATCTGCTCGCTCAGGTGGATTGGCCAATTTCCACAGTGATGGCGACAAAAGCAGACATCCTTGCAAAGAGAGCCCAGAGGACTCTCAGGCAGCTTTCGCGTCGGGCTACACGCGCTACAGCAGATGGCAGTCTCCTCAAAAGTCAATCATTTGCAGCGTGCTATATCTGGAGAGACAGGACACGCTTTCCCGCCTTCCAATTTACTGCCTCCACATAACACATTACCACATCAGTCGCAATTACACATGTTGTGAAAATTCAGTTATGCCGCATCTTTTGTCATTGGCCAAACTTTACAAAATCTGTCTAAAATGACTGGACAAGAAAGAAAAAATCAAAAATAAGAAATTTTTAGTTTTAGGACCAGCTATTAATACCATAAAAAATCTTATGCCCATTACTATAATGCAACATAAATACACACTTTTATATGTGTGTGTGTGTGTGTGTGTGTGTGTGTGTGTATATATATATATATATATATATATATATATATATATATACACACACACACACATACAGTATCTCACAAAAGTGAGTACACCCCTCACATTTCAGAAACTATTTTATTATATCTGCTCAAGGGACAATACTATAAAAATGAAACGTGGATATATTTTAGAGTAGTCAATGTGCAACATGTATAGCAGTCTAGATTTACTGTGCTCTGAAAATAACTCAACATACAGCCATTATTGTCAAAATAGCTGGCTACAAAAGTGATTACACCCTAAGTGATAACAGCTATACGTCGTTTAACCATGCAAAGCCACATGTCCTATTCATCATGTACATGTTTTTGTCTGCTTAACAGGACTATACAAATTTGTGTATCTTGTATTAGAGCAGTTAAAATTTGGTGTTTTGAGTACAATTCTCTCATAATGACCACTGGATGTTCAACATGGCACCTCATGGCAAAGAACTCTTTGAGGATTTGAGAATTAGAACTGTTGCTCTCCACAAAGATGGCCGAGGCTATAAGAAGATCAGTAACACCCTGAAACTGAGTTACAGTACAGTGGCCAGAGAGGTTTTCCAAGATGGGTTTCACTTGGAACAGGCCTTGCAAGGGTCGATCAAAGAAGTTGAGTCCTCGTGGTGTGCGTCAGGTGCAGAAGCTGGCTTCAAGAAACATACACATGAGTGCTGCCAGCATTGCTTTAGAGGTTGCAGAAGTGGAAGGTCAGCTTGTCAGTGCTCAGACCATACGCCGCACACTGCAATAAGTCGGTTTGCATGGCCGTCGTCCCAGAAGGAAGCCTCTTCTGAAGCTGGCTCACAAGAAAGCCTGCAAACAGTTTGCTGAAGACAACCTGTCCAAGAGCATGAATTACTGGAACCATGTCCTGTGGTCTGATGAGACTAAGATAAACTTGTTTGGCTCAGATGGTGTCCAGCATGTGTGGTGACGCCCTGGTGAGGAGTACAAAGAAAATTGTGTCTTGCCTACAGTCAAGCATGATGGTGGTAGCATCATGGTCTGGGGCTGCATGAGTGCTGCTGGTACTGGGGAGCTGCGGTTCATTGAGGGAAACATGGATGCCAACATGTACTGTGACATTCTGAAACAGAACATGATGCCTTCCCTTCAGAAACTGGGTTTTCCAACATGATAATGACCCCAAACACACGGCCAAGATGACAGCTGCCTTGCTGATGAAGCTGAGGGTGAAGGTGATGGAGTGGCCAAGTATGTCTCCAGACCTGAGCCCTATTAACCACATGTGGAGCATCCTCAAGCGGAAGGTGGAGAAGCGTCATGTGTCTAACATCCAGCAGCTCCGTGATGTCATTATGGAGGATTGGAAGAGGATCCCAGCAACAACCTGTGCAGCTCTGGTCAATTCCATGCCCAGGAGGATTAAGGCAATGCTAGATAACAGTGGTGCTCACAAAAAAATATTGACACTTTGGACACAGTTTTGAAATGTTCACTTAGGGTGTACTCACTTTTGTTGCCAGCTATTTTGACAATAATTGCTGTGTTGAGTTATTTTCAGAGGACAGTAAATCTACACTGCTATACATGTTGCACATTGACTACTCTAAAATATATCCAAGTTTCATTTTTATAGTATTGTCCCTTGAGAAGTTATAATAAAATAGTTACTGAAATGTGAGGCGTGTACTCACTTTTGTGAGATACTGTACATATATACAGGGGTGCATATATATATATATATATATATATATATATATATATATATATATATATATATATACATACACACACACACACACACACACACACACACATATATATATATATATTCTGTAGTATTTATTACATCGCCTTTAATTTATGATGATTTAATGTAAAGGAAATTTAAATAATAATAAATATTGCATTACAGCAATGGCATGAGAATCATTGAGAATGATGAATGATTGGATTTTTTATTTTTATTATTTTTTTTAAAGTACAATTTAAAACATCTGAACAAATTATATTAAATAGATTTTGGGGAGGAAATACTGAATAAAAAAAAAACTGATTTTTTTAATTTTTATTTATTTATTTATTTTTTTGCTGAGTAAACATACTATATACATCTCCCACACACAGTGTTGAGTTTTAGTACCTGTAAAGTTACAGCTTAGGAAAGCTCTTTATGTTCAGTGGTCAGTGTGGCTATGTTTTTCTTGATGTGATGGAAAATCAGCAAGAGGGTTATTCACCCACTATACTGACCCTCTGCTCTCACCTTATGGTAGATTTATGAGGCGTCGAGCTGACTGATAGATCTCATTTTCCACAGGTAAACTAGATGGCTTTTTCCCAGAGGACAGCTTCATAGACATGGGCGAGATAGATGTGGGCCGCAAAGTCGCCCAGCTGATCCCTCCTGGAATCTTCTGGAGGTCGCAGGTCTTTATCGACCACCCCATGTACCTCAAATTCAATGTGTCCCTCAGTAAAGATGCCTTGGTGGGGATCTACGGGAGGAGAGGCCTACCTCCGTCACATACACAGGTGGGTCAGATAAGTCCATTCACATGAATATTTAAACAATGTTTATTCTGTCTTTTAATCCAAATGTTGATATTTATTGTATTTTAATGAGAATGAAAGTAGAAAGAGATGAGAAAAAAAAAAAAAAACAGGAGACTATTCAGGCCAGAATCAAAACCTTTTTTTTTTTTTCTAAATGGAGCATACATGCTAATTGCTAAGTGCTAATTGTTGATGTTTTTGCATTTTTAAAGCTAAATTGCATAATTTCTGTGGAACTAGATGGAATTATATGACAAACATTCCCTTTGCCGTTAGTCAGACAAAGTTTCGCCCCAAACTCATGTCACAGGTTAAACTAGTGTTACTATGTAATATGTCTGCATATTAGACTGGGATAAAAAGTATTTTAACATCGAAATGTACACGCATCGAACAAACAGCCTCACGAAAAACCTCATTCCTCTTCCCTCACAAGGTTTCAGGGCTTTTTTAATTAAATCAAATATGAAGGATCCACTTTTGTTTGTTTGTCCCTCCCATTCATCTCTCAATAGGTTACAGACATACCATATTCCCCCGAGATTTCATTTCATTTTGTGGCATATTATCATCTCAAAGACTCATCTCAAAGGCTTTGACATAAAAAGACACTTAATTTCAGTATCGAACACAGAGTATCTCAGCCTCCCTGTATTGATTTGGTTCATATGTGCAGTGGTATTGTGTCACTGGAAATTACTCCAAGACCTTGGTTGATAGACTCTTTCAATTGAGCCACGCTAACCAATAAGAGAGATTTTACGTTTTTCTCCTCTTCAGTTTTGTGTGAACAGATTTATTTTGTACGTGTGTTTCTTAATAGCACATGGATATGGTAAGGTATTTGATTGGAATTCAGTTTTCAGTGGTCCATTATGTTCAGTGATATTGCTTGATTTGTCATTTGGTTTATGCACAACTGTCAAATAAGAATGTCATGGTCATATGTCATCCCAAAATTAAGAGAAATGAGAAATTATATTTTACATACACAACCGTTTAAAGTTCGGGATCAAGATTACTAATTTATTCATTCATTCATATGTATTTATTCATTTGTTTATTTTTTTTATGAGAAATGAATAATTCTATTCAGCAAGGATGCATTAAATTGATCAAAAAGATTTATTTCAAATAAATGACTGTTTTTAACACTGATAATAATAATGTTTCTTGAGCACCAAATCAGCATATTAGAATGCTTTCTGAAGTAATGGTAGCTGAAAATTGAGCTTTGCCATCACAAGAATAAACAGCATATTTAAAAATATATATTAAAATAGAATAGAGTTGTTTTTAAATGTATGTTGTAATGCCATAATTTTTACTCCTAAGTATAAATAATGATATTAAAGTCAGCATAAATGAAAGGCAGTACAATTTTTTTTCAAGAGGTCACACATAACCTATACAGGTTTGAGGTGTGAGATTCAAAATTGTACATATATTAGCATAAATTGTTAGCAGCTGTCCTTTCACACCTTGCATTAGTCCTCTTCTCGCAGTCTCAGTCTGCCCTTAGAGTCCAGCTCCTGTTGGCTCCAACGTGCAGGACTTATCAGCTCATGGAGGCTCATGTGTCATTCCTAATGCTTGTTTGTGGTCTGTCTGTCTCTCCTTGTCTCCAGTTTGACTTTGTGGAGTTGTTGGATGGCCGTCGACTCCTGTTGCCAGGCCTTGAGGGACCGCCTTTTCCAGCCCAGCAGCGGAGCCTGATGCCACTCACCAGTCACGATACAGGCTTTATACAGTACATGGACTCAGGCATCTGGCACTTGGCTGTGTACAATGATGGGAAGGAGACGGAGCAGGTGTCCTTTCTCACAACTGCGATCGGTTAGTACAATATGAAATGGAAACTTTGCTTTAAATAACGCAACAGGTTTTACTTTAAATGTGCAAATGGTAATTGCTTCTCAGGTGACATATGTAAAAGAACATTTGCACAGGGCCTCAGTGATAATAGCCATGTTTTCTGATGAACATGGAAGTCTGATTCATACGTGGTTGGGTACATGGCTGCTGAAATCCAATGATATGCATAACCTGTCATTATAATGGCAAATTTAACAGTTTCTAATCTCTTGATTTTTCTTTTTTTTTTCATTTCCCATTAATTGTGATGGGGTGATTTCATTTGTGGTTCTATAGTTCTCTGAAGCTTAGATCTTTCTTATTACCATGCAAGCTGTCAAGTAGTAGTCCTCTAGAAAAGATTTTCTAAATAATTTCCTTGTAAACATGAAGATATCGAGTCAGACAGAAATGAAATTGCCACACAACCCTTTTGTTTGTCAAAAAAACAGTAGGTAATTCATATGGGGATTTTCTCTTGGGTGGTGGAAGAAAAACTGATCTTAGAATCAGATGGCAATAAAATCACAGACTTGTGCCTGGAATTGTTCAAATTAACTCATGTTCCTATTTAAATTGGTTAACGTCCAAACAGGCCCTGAGTCACCATGATATGGACGATATAAGGAAAGGTAATCATTTACATTGCAGCCAAAATAACTGTTGCTTGGACGGTATGACGTCACTTCATTGACATGCCAGTTTGCAAACAGAAACAACATTCTCAGTTCATGTAGACATTGCAAGCATAAAATATCTTAAGCAATCTTAAAATTCGATGGTGATAAAATCACAGACTTGTGCCTGAAAATGTTGAAATTACATCAGATTTCTATTTAAATCATTTATTGTCCAAATAAGGCCCAAGTCACTGTGATATACTGTAGATGATATAAGGAAAGGTTGTCATTTAGACTGCAGCCAAAATAAATCTTGTTTAAATGCTTTGGCACCATTTCATTGACATGCCAATTTGCAAAATGAAATAACGTTCTTAATTCATGTAGTCATCGCAAGCCTAAACAATCTTAAACCTAAAATGGTTTTGACAGACAATCTCAGCTAAAATGATTTAACATTTTTTTCCCAAATCAAATATGAATTAGGCATCGGAGGAAATTTTTGCCTGCACCGTGCTACTTGTCAGAGCCTGCCATCACAGATATTACCCTTTTTGCATCGCCATCTCAGCCAGCCTAGACCTCTACAGAGTAATCAAGGTGGATTTGAATAAGAAAGATTGAGGAAATGAGCAGTGCTTCACTGTGCCTGCGTGTGTTCTTCACTGATGGCTCGTAAGACTCTTGTTACTTTTTGAGTGCCTCCCAGCAAATCCCGCTTCCAATTTGCTGTCTATTTGCATATAACACAGTAGCCTTGATTCAAAGCTTCTGATTGACGACCCTTCCGTTCCCCTATGCATATTATTGGTCATTATTTGATCATATTCACATGTGTTTTTTGATGCGAAAGACTCGTTCCATCCTTTGCCACCACTGATGGAGGTGATTTTGATTTTGTCCTTTCCGTTCAGCGTCCTGAAAGCGGCTTTGATTAGTGCGAGCGTGTCAGGAGGGAGGGCAGAGCTTGAGGCCGTCGCGAGGTTTCAGCTTTCATGGAGGTGGCAGCTGGGAGCTGTTCTCACATGCTCTTTAATTAAACGCTCCTGGGCCATGGTCCATCTGCAGCGGGAGGGTGGAGGGGTTTGCCAGCCTGTCGATCGATGCAAGTGTGTCTGCCACACATCCATTTCTGCTGTTCCAGCTCGTCAGGGGGAAAGACGGCACTGCGCCTTACCACCCCCGATGAGGATGGAATACAATACTATATATATGACACATGACATGGTGGTTTAGAGTGGTGGAAGATGAGTTATCCTGTGTTCGGTACTTTTGGATGCAGCCACCATTAGGAGTTTGTTGGCCACCTGCGGTTCAGGGCCAAGACGGTGGACTTTAGAGAAAGAAGGTCTGGAACAGGAGTCATGCCTGAGTTGATTTGACTCTGAGCTGTGGGGCTCAGAGGGAGGCAGAAAGAGGAGGTGAAGAAAGAGGAAAAAAGAGACCGAGAGGGTGAGAAAGACTGAAAGAAAGTAGGTCAGATGGATGGCGACCTTCAGCAGGGTTTCAAACTGCACCCAGTTTTCAGTACAGAAACATTAAATGTTACACTGAAGACAAAGTTTTAGCTTTTGAACCTGATTTTTTTTTTTCAGTTTCTTAGTGTTAAAATACTTTATCTTAGTTTAAAGGGGTCATATGATGCGATTTCAAGTTTTCCTTTCTCTTTGGAGTGTTACAAGCTGTTTGTGCATAGATAAGATCCCTGAAGTTGAGATATTCTTTATAAAAGTTAAGACTCGACCACGCCCCCCTAAAACAGTTCATTCAAACTCGCCCCCACATGTCTACATCACAGTGTGGGGAGATTTGCAAAACACCGCCCAAACGTATACGCAATGAAAGAGGGCGGAACTTTTATTCTCGCTGTAGTGTTGTTCCTGCCACCGGCGCCATGTCCTGGAGACGCTGTGTTTCATTGTGAAAGCGAAACTACTTTGTTTGGGCTTCCAAAAGAAGACACAACTAAAAATCAGTGGTTAAGTTGTATTTACAACACTGTTCCAGAACATTTCAACCCAAATATTCGAGTGGGTGCAGCACATTTTACAGAGGACTATTTCCTGATCCTGGGAGTAGCCTGCCAGCTGTGCTCAAAGACTGTTTCTATAAAGTGGGGCAATTCCAACTTTGCAAGGACAGTCTGGTGCTTCTGACTCATAGCCTGTAAGTATGTTTTCATATTTAAAGAATTTGCCACTGACTATTCAAACGCGAGTTTAGTAGTAGTGCTTGTTGTTTTCATATTTAAAGAATTTGCCACTGACTATTCAAACGCGAGTTTAGTAGTAGTGCTTGTGGTTTGTCATTTCTCCAATTACAAATGCATACATGGCTATGTTCGTGTTGCATCGCATCGTGTAAAAAGACAGTATAAGTCATTATAATCAGTAATTATGACCCCACTGGATGCAACAAATGCCTCGTTTGTAAAGGGTTTTATTGTTTTTGTGTCGTTGCGCCGGGACACGGCATCACAATACGGTAAGGGGCGTAACATTTCCGTCTCACGCTTGAGGTATTCGGCCAATCACAACGCACTGGATAGCTGGCCAATCAGAGCACACCTCGCTTCTCAGAACGATGAGCTTTGTAAAAATCGATGCGTTTCAGAAAGGCGGGGCATAGAGGAGCAACAATAATGTACAGTATGTGGAAAATAATGCGTTTTTTGAACCTTAAACCGCATAAACACATTGCATTACACCAAATACACAAAATAATGTTCTTTTTAGCAACGTCATATGACCCCTTTAATATGCAGATGCAGCTCTGCATAATCCCTTAGTAAACACTGTGATTCTGAAGCGTTTTCAAAACATTGCTCTATTTGTTTTGGCTTCATGACCAACCTGGCACGGCAACGCTGCCTCACCCAATGGCATGAGATTTGGGCGTGGCTTTCTGTTTGTCTGACAAATCGTGGACGGGGAAGTATTCAGAAAACAAAAAGCATCATTATTTGTTTTTGACTATTGGTTACTAATAATGCACACCTGCTTCCTTTATGCATTTATGTAAATATAACTAAACTGCCTCCTTACCCATAGGAAAAAAAAAATCACAAATGAGATATTTTTAATATTTCTATTTCTCGCTGCTAGACTGCAGAGAAGTTAAATAGAGTAAAAGGAGACTTTTAACTCTCTTTTAATCTCACATGGTGTCTGTAGAGTTCCAAAATTTATCCCAACGGTTTCAAACTGTGCCGTTAAGTGTCAGAGTTTAGTAGTCTTCTGTGACCGCTTTACTAATCATTTTATAGTTCTTTATTCTTGCTGTATGTCAACAACTCTCTCGGTTGTGCTTATATTTGGAATTTTTGGTAAGACAAAGTTTATTCTTAAATGAAACATTACCTGACATCTCAATGAAATCTCCGGAGCTGTAAGTGCAACCTCTGAGCAATACAAATTTCCTCTGGGTACACGTATGCCATGGTCCATAAGGGACCTGAAGTGTTGAATTTCTCTATTGTTCTTGCTCTTTCTCTCTCTGTGACTCTCTATTTTTGTTTCCTCCTTTTTTATTTCTTTATGCCTCTCTACTTTCTCTGTAATTCTCATGACTCCTCATTACAAAGCTAAGGTGTCCGTCCCGTGTGCGACACAGTCTCATTTGTCCCCACCATGTGGCCTTCTGTTGTCAAAGTTATCAAGGATGCTTCTCTAGCTGTGCCTTGCTGATTGCTCTGGTCCCTCGGCTTTCTGAGCAGCCAACAGGCCTTCAACAACAATTCTAATATTAGATATTTATTGACTGAAGCCAAGGACAGTAGTCTTGTGCTATACAAGAGCACACAGGAGTAATTAATGTCAGATTAGTAGAAGAGATTAAATGTTATCATCATTACTATTGTTCATACTTGGAGTTTGAACAAACCTGATAAACAATTTAATATGAATGAATGGATCTTAATATGTCTGTTTGGACCAACACAAACATTCACATGCTCTCAATTTATTTTATTTTATTTTATTTTATTTTATTTTATTTTATTTTATTTTATTTTATTTTATTTTATTTTATTTTATTTTTTTTTTATTTTATTTTATTTTATTTTATTTTATTTTATTTTATTTTATTTTATTTTATTTTATTTTATTTTATTTTATTTTATTTTATTTTATTTTATTTTATTTTATTTTATTTTATTTTATTTTATTTTATTTTATTTTATTTTATTTTATTTTATTTTATTTTATTTTATTTTATTTTATTTTATTTTATTTTATTTTATTTTATTTTATTTTATTTTAGCATTGATCTAATATTTTCCATCACACTATGAAAAAACTGACCATCTAATACGATTTGTGCATTTGGTCACGTCCCAAGCCGCTGTTGTTAAATAAAACATGTTAATACTGTTTGACTTCTTTTCTTCTCTTTGAAAAACGGGCATCAGAAACTAAAAAATGCGCAACACTTTTTCGTAAACGCCACCTAATGTAAAAATGTAAAAATAGTTATTTTTCTTTAAAAATTCGTATATAAATTCCTTTTCATGCCACTAGTGGCACGGAAATTACACACTTCACCTTTAAGGCTTACATCTACAAAACTTTATAGGAAATGTTGCAGATAGTCAGGTTAAAAATTTTGGCCCTGCTATGTGTAGAGTTCTTGTGTTCTTTGTGTGTGGCATCGATGAAAGCGTTAAAAGCATGCAGAAATATGAACTCCTCCTTTTTCAAATTCACGGCTGGACATGGACTTCTCAGTCCTGCTTAGAGATGGAATTAAACGTGACAGTTCTGAAGGGAAGTGCAGGGTCTGGACTGCAGGTACTGAACTCAGATCAGTCGTAGTGTCAGAAATGCTTTACGTGAGAGAGACAGAGATGCAGCAAGAGATAGATTGTGCTCTACTGATACATGAGGAGAGTGTCTCTAAACACTTTCAAGACAGATACAAAGCGAAAAAGCTATCTCATATATAATTGCATCTGTGGACGTAAATACAAATGGCTTAATTTATCTCACAGTACTACACATGTGCACAGTCACTCGTAGTAGACTTTCAAGAGACCTGTATCTGCCCTCTGCTAAGAAATGGAGGCTGGAAGCCATCAAAATCCCTACCGAAGTCTTGATAGGCTCGGGCGTACCAGGGGGATAGCCAATCCGCCAGCTTTTTCCTCTCACATCAAGAGACTTGTGCCTTTAAAATTATTTCAAAAACATTCTCTGCAGCACAGTCTAGTTACCGGCATTCCCTTCTTCTTTTCTCCCCCCTTCCTTCGTTCAGCTTCCCGTCTGTTGCATCCTCTGCGATGATTGACTCTCTTGAGGAAGGGGAAGGCTGTGTCTGGGCTCACATTTCCAGCCCTTTGTCCAACACAAAAGCATCTTTGTCGAGAGAGCTCAGCCCTGGGCGCACCAGCGATTCGCAGGGAGCCTTAGAGCAGGAATATTTTTCACCGTTATTTCATGTTTAATTCAGGTTGCGTCTGATTTCAGCTGCACAGAATTGAGCGTGGATTTGCCTCTGTAAAAAAAAAAATACATAAATAAATGTCATGTCATAAAATTTAGTAATTACATATCGTCATTTAAGTTTCGCCGTTGACGAATTTGTCCCAACCACTTTATGGAATTATATATATCTAATACAGAGGAAGCTGTTCCAAATCTCAAGCAGGGATTTTTTTTTTTTCTTTGTGTTATAACAAGTGACGATCTGGCACAGATTTGTTTGCTTTAATGTTTTTTGTGCCTCCGTTGCAGTTGTTATCAGTCGCGGAAAGTGATTCATGCTTAGCATTTGGTAGTTGATCCATGTATTTATCCACTGAGCTACAGAATCCCGGGACAGATAGCGACAGATGTAGGAATGAAGTTATCAAATAAAATGTCACAAGTTCATTTGAGGACTTTAATTGGTCATCAAGAATGATTGCAAATCACTCTATAATGAGTTTTATGTTGAAATATAACTTGCAATTGATTCTTGAAACTTTCTATCATTGTTTGCATATCAGTTTAGAATTCCAGTGCATACTCTCTATTACATATTTAATCACTGCATCCATATATCATATAGCCCATTATGCATATTTATGAGCAACTAATTAATATTCATACTCTAAGTCTTAAATTCATGATGCTACAAGATTGCTTATCTAAGATAGATATCTAAATGTTTCTTGAGTGCTGTCAGTGTGTGAATATACGATGTATCTACCAGGAATCAAGCACCACTTCTTCACTCCAGGAGTCTGTCTAATATATCCGCAATCCGTAATGAACCCCTTTTATATGTACTCTTGCTTGAAATCAGAAATCTTGTAATTGACATGTCGACATTCCTTGCATTTAAATTAGCACGCTTCACTGAAGAAGGATGTTAGATGGAATTTCCATTAGACGTGTCACTAGATGTGTCATGCACTCGTGTTGGCTTTGCGATGGTCAATGTTAGTGCTGTCACAAAAACAGCTACACTAATTATGGTGAGTTCCTCATTAGGCTGAAGTAAATTCGTCAAGTGGCTCCACTTGAGTCCCACTTCACCTTAGACCTGCTAGCTAACAGAAAATGTCACTCTTGTTCCCTTACTTATGAAAAGAGTATACATTTTCTTGTACTTGATTTGTTCTAATTTGATCACTTTTTATAGGCTAGCATGCGCAATTTTTTGTTTTAATTATATATTTTTTTACTCTTATATCAGTTGAATTTAAAGTTGAAGTGTGTATTTCTGTGCCACTAGCGTCATGATGTGCCAATCAGTGTTAATTTTGACAGCAAGTTTTGATTTAGTTTAGGCTTAGTCTTTTGACGAAAATGGCATTTAGTTTTAGTCATATTTTAGTCATCTGAATTGTTTTAGTTTTAGTCTAGTTTTGGTCGACTAATAAATATCATAAGATTTTAGTTCGACTACAGTAGATTTAGTCGACTAAAACCTAATGGGTTTAGTTACAGTGTAATGCATTTGTTAAGCATTTCTCTAAAGTTTCCAAACTCATTATATATTCCTGAATAAAACATCTATTAAGCTGTTAATATGAAGGAAATTAAGGTTCGAACATGCAATATAGACACAGATGTAATTGCTTTATGACATGTCTTTATCTTAAAATTAAATAAAGACCACCACTGAGATGCATTCTGACTGGATCTCGTCCCAAATCATCTCTCCGTAACTTATTCGTTGACAGAAATGTCAATAGATTTTCATCATAGTTTTTGTCATTCAAATCAAGTTTTTATTTCGTTATAGTCTCGTTTATGTCGTAAAAAAAAATGGTGTTGATAAACTATTAGTCGACGAAATTAACACTGGTTTCAGTAGCGTCACTAGCGTCAAATGAAATTGCAAAAATATTGATGTTTCCCTGAACACACTCCTGTCTGCTATTGGTTGGGCAAACTAAAGCCCCTCCTCAAATTCGCCACATTGGTTGAACCGATGTTTCTGTCGGACTAGTCAGGCTTATCAAGCAAAATGTGTTTTGAAAGTATTTACATTTTTTATTTTTGCATAGGATAAAGTATTCTAACATAAAAAAATGACACACTTCACCTTTAAGACCTCAATGTAAGCAATTTGTTATGATGCAACTCATATGACTTTGATATCAGCTGTGTTTTAGACCTGTTTTTCCTGCTCAGTTTCAATAAATGGCCTGGAGATAGAGTTTTGAGCTCTGAAAGTTACAGTATGATTTTATAGTGAACTCTTTTATTTTGAAAGATCAAGGAATTTTTTTTTTTTTTTTTTTTTTTTTTTGGTATGTGTCCCCTTTAAAATTGAAACAAAACATACCGTACACCAGAAATTTGAGCTTTTTTACACCAAGTTTTTTAGGAAAAGAGAATAAACGGTACTGTATCTAGCGAGTGAAGTACTGATGAATGTGCATCCTTCTGTCAAACATTGTTTGATGACATTGTTTTGCAGACTCTGTCGATGACTGTCCTAGTAACTGTTTTGGAAATGGAGATTGTGTGGCCGGAAACTGCCACTGTTTTCCTGGCTTCAGAGGACCTGACTGCAGCAGAGGTGAGATTTCTGTTTGCCTACTCCTCCATTAACCTCCCTTTCTCTCTTTATTACTTTCAGTCCTGCAGCCTTTTCTGTTTCACTTTCTGTCACGCAAACATTTTCCTTTCCTTAAAAAATATAACTCTTTATTAGCAACTGTAATAAAATAAGTGATTGTAATAATAAATATGTATGTATGTGTGTGTGTCGATTTGTGTGTATGTGTAAATGTATGAGGATTATTAAATAAAAGACTTAAAATGCAATAAAAAAAATTACAGCATTAAGGTAACCATTTCTCTTGTGCCCTGTCACTTTAAAATCGATTTCCACAAAAGAATTCATTTGCTCTTTCCTGTTTGCATGTTTGTAGTGTATTCTAGTCTCTTGATCGTTGGCATTTCAGAAATGCCTTGTTCATGCACTAAACTTCTGGATCAATATGGTCTCACTCACTTTTACCACTGTAACTTTTGCTGCAGTGCTCATATTGATTTTTACACAGACATGAGTTGCCATCTTCCTACAAGTGTCCAGCAGTGCAGCACAAGCAGTGTTGTGTGTGTTTTTTTTTTTTTCATTATTTTATTTTATTTTACTTTTTTTTTTGAAGCTACGTTTGGCAGACATTTTACATTTTGTGTGTATTCTTTCCAGCGTCCTGTCCAGTGCTTTGCAGTGGGAATGGTCAGTACCTCAAAGGCCGCTGCATGTGTCACAGTGGTTGGAAAGGATCCGAATGTGATGTTCCCACCAACCAGTGCATCGACATCACCTGCAGCGGACATGGCACATGCATTGTGGGAACTTGCATCTGTAATCCCGGCTACAAAGGGGAGAACTGCGAAGAAGGTACCAGAAAATATAGTGAAAAACACTGAACTACAGATCAAAAGTTTGGCATTAAGATTTTTTTAAAGGTTTTTGAAAGAAGTCTGTTAATGCTCACCAAGGCTAAAAAAACTTTATTATTAGGCAGTATTATTATAATTTAAAAAAACTGTTTCTATGTTGGTACGTTTTAAAATGTAATTTATTCCTGTAATGATAAAGCTGAATTTTCAGTCTTCAGTGTAACATGAACCTTCAGAAATCGTTCTAATATGCTGATTTGCTGATGAAACATTTCTTATTGTCAAACAGTTTTTTTGCAGTAGTGCAATTAGATTTTTTTTCTTTGCTAGTATATTCCTAAAATTGGGGGGAAAGTAAAATTTTAGCCATTAAATGTGCCTCTAACCATTATACCACCATAATACTTTTGTTGTAAGGATGTCTGAGCTATTTTAGTGACGTCGTGCCCCTTTAATAAAGAAAAAAATCTGAATTTTTACACACCAAATTGGACAGAAATGGAGAAAGAGGCCCTTGTTGGCCTTTTTTAGTATGCATACATACCCTTCTGAATATTTAAGGTGGGCGTACATGACCTTCGAGTTTGTAGTTGGCCCATAAGTATCTGACTTGTCTCGTTACGCCTAGAAAGTCTCCCCGCTCCTTTACATGCATTATGGATACTTCTGAGGGTCTAAAGCAATCCATTAAGAGATGAACAATTCTTTTGTGTCAAGATCCAATAAGTTGAATTTGCTCTGAGAAGTCTGAACTGAGACTACAGTGGCCCAACGAGAGGGGCGACCGAGGCTTGAAGAGATAAGATTAAAGTAGCCATTGTGTTTGGCAGTTTTTGAAGGCTCTCATTTCAAGATGAAAAATGATCTAGCCGATTTTGACAAATGGTATGTTCTGACTCTTCTGACCCCCGGCAATTCTATTTCGGGTCTCACCGTCGGCCGTTGGAGGAAGAGAATGCCGACGCTGGCCCTTTAACGGTTCTATCTTTCTTCGCCGCGACCTTCAGGCGGTGATGATTAATTGCCAGGAGAGAGGCTCTTGTCATTTAGCCTATGATCTCTGTGCCTTGTGCCCAAACCATCTGCTAAGAGACCTGAACTCCTGCTTATCTATAGGAACGGCCTCTCCACCCATTTGTGTCACGGTAAAGGGAGTCGGCAATGTAGTGACCCCATCCCTCCTTTCCCATCATGTCCCAGCTGGCCTCATGTTAGCCATCTGTGAGGGCACATTCTTGGTTCATACCTTCATTTTCTAATAGATATGCACTACAGTTCAAAAGTTTGGAGTCAGTAAGATTTTTTTATTTTTTTTTTTTTCATGTTACAAAAAAGTCTATTTCAAGTTAATGTTGTTCTTTTAAACTTAAAAAAAAATATCTTTAAAAAATGTAAAATATATATGTAATGGCTTCATTTTTTTCAACAATTATAATAATAAAAGCAGCAAATCAGCATATTAGAATAATTTCTGAAGGATCATGTGAGACTGAAGACTGGAGTAATGGCTGCTGAAAATTCAGCTTTGGATCACAGGAATAAATTGTATCCTAAAATGGAAATCAGTTATTTTAAATTGTAATATTTTTTTTTTCACAGTAGTACTGTTTTTACTGTATTTTCACCAAATAAATGCACCCTTGGTGAGCATAAGAGACTCCTTTCAAAAATATTCTGACTCCATTATTTTCCAGGCATGTCTATTGACTTGTTAACAGGTCACATATATTGTACCAGCTTCTCCAAGTTTCATGTTTTGAAGTTAATGAAATTACTGTATTTACTTAATTTACAGTACATTCCTGGTGGATACTAATAATTCCCAATACATCAAAACTCCGACCCTCTGATGGTTGTGCAAAATTCAGAATTGAAGAATTGTCTCCTTTCAGTTCATCAGTTGGAATTCGAATAGGCCACACCCACAAGAATTTAAATTGGAAATTGGATTGGCAAGAAAGAGGAATTTACAAAATTGCAATTTAAAGAATTTAAAAGAAAAGCATTTTTGAAAATCAAGTATTTTTCATATCACCCTTTTGATTAAATATGATAAAATAAATTAAATTTATCTTATTATCTTTCTATACAGCATTATATTATCCGTATTATATATTGACCATTTGTTTGTTTGGTCATTTGTGAATTCTATCATTCATCCATTCATGCTTTCTATGAGAGAGATTGTTGAAAGATATCATTTTTGTAGTTTTGATAGTACAGAACTCAGAGGAAATGTAGTGAGAGAGAGAGGCTGGGATCAGGAAAGCCAGGACTCGAACTCGGGTCTACTTGTCAAAGCGCAACCCATGAAACTGTCAGCTCCAACATGCATTCTATACTATTCTATCATTTGCTTTTACATTCTGTTCATTCTAGAATCCTGTCATTCATTTGTTCATTTTAGTATTCAATTCATGTGTTTTAACATTCTGCCATTTTAGCATACTATCATTCTGTCTATCTACTGTAGCATTAACCCTTTAGACTTTTTGACTTAAAAAAAAAAAAATCTTGACAAACATAGGTTTTCTGGTTAAAATGACAGTTATATCTATTCCATTGAATTTCAGTTTATTTTCTTTCTACTTACATTCAAATTCAAATTGTTGTTGTTCAAGTTCAGGAATTGATTTGGAATTTAAAACGAATTGTTAATTCAGTTCTGAATGGTACACAACCCTTCCACCTACAATTTCTTCTTGAAATATCCTTTTTCACATGTGTCACATTTGAAGTCAAATGGATTGCGAATGAAATTTTATTTTCACTTTAATCAGTTTTTGCTTTATTCTGCGAACCTCCGTCTTCAGAATATTTGTCTGGGGTGACTGATCTGGGTACATTCTTCAACGAGGATAAGAAATGAATTTAAGAGTAACGTGGGTACAGGAAGCAGAGCTTTTCGCCCATGGGCCGTTGTAGGTGTCCTTGTTTGCATTCTGTCACGCTTGGTTTTGGGTTCACAGTAAGTGGGGGGACCACATCCAGCATCGCTTTTCAATTTAGCAGAACATGCTCCGACCGCGCCAGTCTTTTCCCTTCCCGACGCTGGAAGGAAAATTCATTACCAGCAGCTGGAGGAGTCAGAGAGAGAGAGAACGAGCAACACTCTTCCCACCTGCCAGTTTACTGCACAACAGCGAATGCGGCCATTTAATTTGACCGTTTGTAAATCCTGTTTCTCTCAGGGTTTTTGGAAGTGTCAGGCCTCCTCAGACGCGGCTGGGTATGTGGCGCGCTCTTCGCTACAAGAGCTAAACCTCTAGAGTCGTCTCTTTTTTTCTTTTTTTTTTTTTTTGGCCTGGGATAGATGACTAAGGCTTGAGTCATACTTAAAAGGAAGAGGAACAGCAGGGGACACTGAGTTATGACCGTTTAATGTGAATACATGCATCTGTTTAAATTTGATCTAGTGCGCTTGCCTTTGATGATGAGTTTGGTCTGATGGGAAATGGATTCGCTGGTGTATTTTTACTTTGAATTCTGCTTCTGAATTATATTTTGATGTGAAAATTAGTCAGTTAATACCTGCGTTATGTGTTTTCTAATTTGCAGTGGACTGCCTGGACCCGACCTGCTCGGGGAGAGGTGTCTGTGTACGCGGAGAGTGCCATTGCTTTGTAGGTTGGGGAGGTCCTGGATGCGAGAGTCCGCGTGCTTCCTGTATGGAGCAGTGCTCTGGACATGGGAGCTTTTTGGCTGATACCAACACCTGTAACTGTGACCCCAACTGGACCGGTCACGACTGCTCCACAGGTCAATACAGTGGTAGAATGATGTAATTTCCTAAGCAATTATGTGTACTTGATTGGTTTCGCTATTTCAGCCTAATAACAGTACTTATTTGTTTGTTTGTTTGTTTGCTTGCTTGCTGTTTTCACTAAATGAACACAATGAAGAATTATATTTACATATTTTAATTTATGTGCACCAATCAGTATTTTATTTATACGCTGTTATAGTGTTGTTTTTTATTTTAATATTTTTTTCCGTTTTCATTTTAATTTTATTATAAGTTTTAATTTTGATATGTGCTTTTGTTAGCTTTATTAGTTGTTTTGTTTTAATATTTCTATTTAGCTTTACTTTTATTTCAGTTTTATTTTGGGTAATTTTAGTACTTTAACCTAACTATTTATTTAAGTTAGTCATTTAACTTCAAGTTTTTCATCTAATGTTTTGTTTTGTTTTGTTTTGTTTCTATTTAGCTTTACATATAATTCAGTTTTATTTTGGGTAATTTCAGTACTTTAACCTAACTATTTATTTAAGTTAGTCATTTAACTTTAAGATTTTCATCTAATGGTTTTGTTTTTTGTTTTGTTTTGTTTTGTTTTGTTTTGTTGTGTGTCTATTTAGCTTTACTTTTAATTCATTTTTATTTAGGGTAATTTCAGTACTTTAACCTAACTATTTATTTAAGTTAGTCATTTAACTTTAAGTTTTTCATCTAATGGTTTTTTTTGTTTGTTTGTTTTTTTTTTGTTTTTTTTTAATAGTTCTATTTAGCTTTACTTTTAGTTCAGTTTTATTTTGGGTAATTTCAGTACTTTAACCTAACTATTTATTTAAGTTAGTCATTTAACTTTAAGTTTTTCATCTAATGTTTGTGTTTTATTTTGATTCGTTTCGTTTTGTTTCATTGTTTCATTTCGTTTCATTTTGTTTTGTTTTGTTTATTACCCAGTTGTCAATGGGTAAAATCCACATTTAAAAGGCCGATGCTACTTTTTTCCCACTTTTTGAATTCCTTTTTGGCAAAACATCAAGTTATGAGAGTAAAATAGTTAGCAAACGACAAGGCTTTACCTACATTTACAGCAGTAAGCATTATCTACCAACAGTGAAGTAAAACAACTTTCGAACAAATTCATTAAAACAAAGCTTAACAAAATTATTTAAATAAATTAATTAATTGATAATGGTTCATCAGAAATACTATTAAAACATCTGTCTTATATAAAATATAAATGCTATACTTAAATATAATTTAAGTATAGCACCGAGCAATTTCCGTATTGAAAAGAAATATTGCTTCTTTTTGATAATTATTAAACATATAAGTATCTCATCCTGCAAATACCTGCCTGATCTGATCATATTGCATATCCGTGCCTCAGATCGCAGTATGTGGTACCGTGTTAGAATCACACTAATCTGAAGAAGAGTGAATCATACACCTGTGTTTTTGAATTTATGTCTTTGTGAGTGGTTCATCACATATTTATGCGTGCCTGTGCATGAACGGATTCATGTTAAAATCTCGTAAACCCTCTAAATGAACCCTGATGCAGCTGATCTTTGCTAATCTCCATGCCACCTGTTTCCATGACTACAGGTGTCAGGGTGTAATTTCATGCTCCACCTAATTTACCTCAATGTTCTCTGCTTGTGTGATTGAGAAAATTCTGTGAAAACAATGCATGCAAAGCGCTTCAGCAAACATTCAGTCTTTTGCCTATAACAGGCCGTTTAATTTAAAATTTTGAATTTCTAAACACTGCAAAGACATTTTTCCTTCTGAATTAAGCAAACTTGGTTGATAAAGTCAGCACTGTGCCATTTCCTTTCTTTTATCTCATCAAGAATAGCCGGTTTGGTCAAATTCTCCATGGTTTCAAAACAATTTAGTCCCCTTTTCTCAACTCCTCTCCCGGTCATGCCTGACCACTTTTTCACAGAGATTTTTCCACATTTGAGCTGTTTCGGTCATGCTAGTTAGACCTCCATCAGGAGGTGGGGGTGAAACAGCAGTGTTTGATGCAGCAAAAGTGGTTTGGCACCTCACGGCGGACGACGAGAGCCAGATTAAACAGTAACCTGTGGATAGTGTGCTTTGATTTTCACTCAAGATGGTACACTGTTGACTTCTTACAGTGGACACGAGTCTCACACTTGTCTTATTTATTTATGTATTTTTTTTTTTTTTTTTAATGTGAAAGACACCAGTACAGTTGTTTGAAACCAGGAGATAAACCATTTTACTAAGAAAAGTATATTCACCAGTTGTATTTTAACATTCAAAAATATTTATTAAAGGTCAGAAGTTTGGACACACTTACTAATTTTCTATAAATCTTCAATGCAACAATCCTTTTTCTAGATTTCAGCTCTGCTTTTTATCTTAACTAATTTAATGAGGTAATTAAAAATTAATAAAACAAATCAAATAAAAAAAATTATAATACCATTAAATGTTAATTCAGGTGTGTCTGAAATTTGGTTCTTTGGTGATATATATATATATATATATATATATATATATATATATATATATATATATATATATATATATATATATATATATATATATATATATAATATGTGTGTATATATAATCCTGTTTTTAGGTAATGATAATAACCTTTGATCAAACACTCACATTTTGTAAAAGAAAACCAAATGCTGTTTTAGTAAACCTGTTTTGAAACAAGGACATTTATTATTGATATCCCTCCAGAAGTGCTCAAAAGCAGTGATGCAATATCATTATTTTGGTCACTACTATTGTAAACACCACAAAGCTTTAAGAGACCAGAGAACTAATGGGAATTTTGCTTCAGAAATCTTTTGAAACACAGCTATCTGTGAATATGAATTTCACTTTAATGCCACACAGACAGACTGACCTATTAGGTAATCCGATGGCTTTGCTTGAAATAGCTATTTAAAGCCTGGCTTCTCAAGTGAAAGATGCAGCATGACTAAATTATTACGAGACTTGTACTCTTCTCCGCCTGCCTCTGCTTTAACTCACAAATCTGAATAGCAACCGCTCCAGAAAAACGCCCAGCAAATTTAAAACGTATTGTTATCGATACACAGTGAAAAAATGTGAGCTTTGGTAAAATATTAAATTGTATTATTTTACTTTAGCTTGCTTAATTTAATTTTACATTATTTTAACAAAATTTAAATTGAAAAAAAAATTATAATAAATAAATTAATTAAAAAATAAAATAAGTATTTTTACTTCCTTTGGCAAACATCTGACATCTATTTTACACTGACAAACATTTAATGTATTGTTACTGATAAACTGTGAAAAATGTGAGCTTTCGTAAAATAAAATAAAATAAAATAAAATAAAATAAAATAAAATAAAATAAAATAAAATAAAATAAAATAAAATAAAATAAAAACATTAACCATTATTAAACAAATATTAACCATTTAACACTGACAAACATTTAATGTATTGTTACTGATAAACTCTGAAAAATGTGAGCTTTTGTAAAATAAAATAAATTTAAATAAAATAGACACAAATTAATTGCACAAGTTCTATCAAATTTGGGGTTAAAATAAACATTATGCCACAAAACTAAATGGAGATAAGGCCACTCCTAAGATGAAAATAACTTCCTCCCTCTCTCTGTCTCTCACCCTTTTTTCCTTCTTTTTTGTCTCAATTCTCTTGGTCAGTGTTAGTAATTGAATAAGAAAGCTTTCAGCTCTAGTATGTGAGCAGCCGGGCAGCTCCTCCACGTTCTGAAATGAGCTGTTGCAAACAATCAAGATCTGCATCAATTAGTTCTCCTCCTCCATTAAAGGACACAAGCAGGACTTACCCAATTATTGTACAACGTTAGTAGCATCTTTGCCCTGCAGTGAAGCATTGTGGGAACGACTCACAGATGGTATCATCCTGTCATTTGGCTGGTGTGTTACCTTTATGAGAATCGCTTTAAGGAACAGCGTTATGAGAAAACGATATTCGTATAATCAAGCGAGTTGTTTGTGTGTGTATGCAAAAGAGCGAGGGGCAAAATACTAAGCAAATTGAGAGAGTGACAATAAAGGAGAGCAAGAACCAGAGGAAATGAGCAACTGTGTGTCTCCTTGACAACTTTAAGCAGCTCTGAATGAAATGCCATTAGGATGCCTCTAATTGAAATGTTGCATGTGAAATTAAGGGCATTTACATAATTTACCAAAGGCCCAGCGCTGTAATTAGCATGAGGGAAGGATTCTTTTTTTTTTTTTTTTCGTTCAAGCTTTTAAATCTGGTAATGCCATGTTATGGTTTGTGCCTGAAAAGACTAACTTAACTCTGTTTAATTTGTAACAATGACAAAATGTAGAGCTACATGAACATAATTGACTCATTAATGGCCTATAGGCAACCTTCTTTCTGACTCCCTTCTGCATAGATTTGACAAATTAGGCACATAATCACTGTTCTGTGGTTTGAAGACAGCCCTTATTTTTTTTATTTATTTTTTTTATTAGAGACTTCATGCATAGCATGTGTGCAAATTTAGCTTTTTTATATCAACATTTCACATTGTATCCACCAACAAAAGCATACGCTGCAAAAATTTTGATAACTGAATACACACATTTAATTTTTCACACAGACACAGGTTCGATTCCCAGGGAAAGCAAGAGGTGATAAAATGTAAAACTGTAACTTGAATGCAATGTAAGTCGCTTTGGATAAAAGTGTCTGCTAAATGCATAAATGTAACTAAGACTTTTGCCTTAATAAATTCCTAATTTGCTGCTTATTTATAGATATTAATAGAATCTAAAATATGGTCATGCAGAATAATAATATATAATATGCATGCTAATAAGCAACTAGTTAATAGTGAAAACTTTTCCCTAAAGTGTTACCAAAATGTATATAGGTCCTGTAACTGATCATCATTTTTCAATTCTCTCACTATTAATCACCTTTTTGCCTTCAATAGTCTATTTTATACTGTCCTCGGTGTAACTTCTTTCCCATGTAACTAGTATTCCATGTCATCTTATCAAAAGTTTTAGAGATCATAAAAGCTGCATGGATGATAATTTGTTTTTTTTTTTTTTGTTTTTTGTTTTTTTTAAAGGTGAAGTCTAACGTCTGGGCCTGTCAACTTTCCAAAATTATTTCATGTTAACTTCCCCTTATTTCAGAATTCAAAAACCGACTTAAATAATCCAACGTGTGTCTCCATCTCTATGGGAAGTCAAAATTGGATTTTGTTCTTTGACTTTTCTTTCTTTTTTTTCCATCCGTTTTTGCACACAAAAGGAGGAATTCCCCTCAAAAAGAAAGGAAGAGGCACAGCAGCAAATCTGCCCTGTTAAACCTCCCACAATCCCCGAACCCCTGCTTTGTTAATGGTCTTATTAGATTTGTATTGTCCAAAGGGGATTGCCCCCTTTATGAGGTGCAGGAATTTCTTTTCACTACCCATCAGACAAGGTAGTGGAGCGTGGCCGTCCCATCACTGACAATAACTCCTGGATTTGCTTTCTCTTTACCCCCTGTCCCAACTACTATTTGGTAACACCCCTTCTCTCCCCGTGTCCCACAGAGCTGTGCGCAGCCGACTGTGGTGGACATGGCATCTGCGTGGCGGGCAGCTGTCGCTGCGACGAGGGCTGGATGGGTGCCGGTTGCGAACAACGGGCTTGTCACCCACGCTGCAGCGAACACGGGACCTGCAAAGACGGGAAGTGTGAATGCAGCCCTGGATGGAACGGAGAACACTGCACTATAGGTGAGACAGAAGACGGATGCGCTCGTTTATGTGTGCGTGAAGTGTCGGATGAGGGTGGGGTCGCAACGGGGGGAAGGGGCGGGCGAGGAGGTGTGAGAGAAGCATGCGTAATTGAATTTGTGCAACTTGGCATAGCATGAACAGGTTTGCTCAAGGATATGAGGCTTGTCTTCATGCATTTTAATGTGGGAATGTGCTAAGGTGTCTTTTCATTTCTACTCATCATTTCCCTCCTTTCTTATTCTCTCTGTCGTTCCTTTCGATTAGTTCATTTTAAACACAAACATTTGCATTGCGCAAGCAGAGCAGTCACTGGAAAGACATTCTTTACGTTAGGAAATTAAACTGCAAAAACATTAAAACATTCATTATTTTTGCAGTTTTGTTTGGTGAGGTAATTGTTCAAGTTAGACATTTCGGCTTTTATTTAGTTTTATTTGAACTAAAAAGCAACGAGAGACAGTGATTTTACCACAAGTAAGGGATGCTGTATGGTTAAATCTGTCATGCACTCTCTTGAGTGGTTTATTGCTATTATAAAACACACTGTTCAATAAATAATTACATTAATTAACCCAACAGTATCATTTTTGCTGAAAATCCTGTTATACACAATCTGTTACAAGCCTTTTTGTATAATTGTAAAAATATCCCTTTTCAGGTACTTTTGCCTTGAAATCTGAAAAAAAAAGGGGGGAAAAAAAGAAAAATAACTTTTATGTTGTTATAGATATAGTTCAAGATGAAGAAAGCATCTTGAGGCAACTCATCCATTTAAGTCAGGTGTATTAGATTGTGCCTTGGTTAGATTTTAAGATATTTATGTGTTAACAGAAAGCCATTAGACAGAAAGCAACAAAACAGCAGATGGATTCTTTCCCCGTCACCTCCAGAGCAGGAAGACTGTTGAACACAACACCTTTTTGGGTAGTTTTGTAATGGAAATATGGGTATGGCGTGGATTATTGAGCCCTTAATGAAGCTAAGCCAAACCTAATGTTCTTATTTAACATGCACGACATTGACCAACAGTTCTCCCTGCTTGTTTACCTTGTACTAACTATTTAGAAACAAAATGGTTCATGCAAATACACGTTCCTGGTGGTTCTTGAACAGCATTTGACTAAATTTACCTATAGCGTGTAATATAACTAGTTTTATACACATCAAATCATTCTTTTTTTATCAGTGTTTACAAAAATCATAGTTACCGATTTAAGCTATTTTAAGTTATTTTGAT
Source organism: Spinibarbus caldwelli (assembly GCA_039654775.1). Taxonomy (NCBI): domain Eukaryota; kingdom Metazoa; phylum Chordata; class Actinopteri; order Cypriniformes; family Cyprinidae; genus Spinibarbus; species Spinibarbus caldwelli. The sequence continues at coordinate 22,591,642 of CM077253.1, read as the reverse complement.
GTCTTTAGATGTTTATTTAATACGTGAAAAAACCAAGGTTGTAAACTGTATTCAGACTAAATTTTGGTAACAGGTTCCAAAGAATCCAATCTTTTCCTTAAGGTTAAGCATCTCTCTTCAGTGACCATTTGTTGAGAAAGAAAAGTTAAATACTTTAAAGTATTTAAAAACCATTAAGTGTTTCAGACCCAATTTTGTACCTTATTTGTTGAAAATGCCACCTAACCCTAACCTACCCCTTAATTCACAGAGTAATAATTTGGTTGATAACAGTGTCGCACCATCTTAACCGTAACCCTAAAATTTGACTGGTTGATTTGAATGGTGTTCTGTGCCTGACGTTTGTTTTCCATCTCACCTAAAGAATATGAATGGGCCAATAAACAGTCTGTTCTGTGAGACTGCCTTTACCAGTGTTTCTGTCTCAACATCATTGTGTCTCTTTCTTCTACTTTTGTCTCTCACCCTCTCTTTCCCTGTCTTTATCTTATCTAGAACATTCAAGCCATATCTACTCTGTTAAAGGAACTTTATTTTTTTCCAGCTGTAACATTTGATTTTGTCTTTTGAGTTTATCAGTCAAAGGCCCCAAAAAGAAAAGACTCCTCAGAAAACAGCTTCTCATAAAACACCAGAGGTGAACAATGCAAAGAATACAGTTTTTATTTTGATCTTATGAACTTTCCTGTTCAGTAAAACCAGAAACCTTCTAATGCGGGAGTGTTGTTATTTATTTATTTATTTTTCCGGGACCAGTGCACTAGCATTCTGTCTTTTAATATTTTCTTGATGCATTATTGATGTTCTTCATACATGTACCATAGTGAGACATAGCATCCCAACAGCAGGGATCATATATTCTCATAAAGTGTGTGCCATTAAAGGCGGTAAGTTTGATGATCCATGATGTAATGTACAGAATGTTCGACAGATGACGTGTTGCCTCTCCACTGCTGTTTGGATTAAAGCGTTGTCGTCTCATCAGTGGCATGCTCTCTTTATAAGCTTTTGACATCACCACACAGTCTTAAACCTGAAGGATGTACTTTTATATAAAAAAAAAGTTACTTATGCAATTTGTTTACAAATTATAATGGTGACATTTTCCAAAAAGTCTGCATGTAATACATTCTAAAAAATATTTATTATGCATTATCAGCTTTAAGGTCATATATGTGCACTATGCATCTGTTTTAGAATTATAATCAATTGTAATACTTAGCCTTCTAAGTAAAAAAATAAATAAATAAATAAAGAGTCTAAGATAAGGCAATATGAAGAGGTTTATAATGGTTTATATATACAGGCTTCATAGAAAGTGTTGCCAAAAAATCTCCCTCCTGTAATACACGTTCTGATAAACTGAGACTTCTCGCTACATCTGTTTTCATCTCTTTCTTTCTCTACACTGTCACACCATACCTTTAACTTTCTCCCAGCCTGTGATGTGACACGTTGCTTTTTGCATGTTATTGTCCTTGCTATAGCTTTTGCAGCCCCTGTGTTTCTGTAAATGTAGAAGTCTTGAGCAACCAACCCATGCCTCTAGCTGTCTGTGTCTTGTCATGGAAGCAGCACTGTTCAAAACCTCCCTTATATGTCCTTGTCTTTTATCTCCCCCTAAAGCTCACTATCTGGATAAGGTAGTGAAAGGTATGGCACTCCTCCTGTCCTATCTTTTCTTCCTCTCTCATGTTCTGTCATCCATCATATTTCCATTAGCCCATTCTTCATAACGCTCATCCTGAAAGGGTTGCGCTTCTATTTCATTCAGCCCATGCTTCATGCCACACTAACCACAGTCCTGGCCACATCACGCTGCTGTTGTGCCACCACATCCAATACGCTGCTCTGCCACCTCGCCACTTAGCACCTTCGCGCCCACTGAGTGGGCGGCACGAGAGCCGGAGTGTCTCCTTAGCCGCCGTATCCCTGCTGTGGAACTCAAGGGGATGGATGGCCCACCGGATCCAAGGAGGGAGGGCTGGCGGAGGGTCACAGACCTTGCCAACCGGCGCCATGCATAATGGATGTTCAGTGCAGCTGTGTAGCACAGCAGAGGGGGTTCGGGAGGAGGGGTGGGGGTTCCAAGAGGTGCTGAAGCGGCAGCCTCTCTAATTAAAGCATGCTATGCACCGGTGATGCCAGGGCCCTGAGCTGCCCACACCCCCTACCTGCTCCTTGTTTTTTCCTTTCATGTCTCTGGTTTTCTTGCTCTGTGAGCCCACTCCTTCCCTCCCTTCCTCCCCGCATAGAGAGGCTGTGCGGCTAGCATGAACCGCAGGGGTCGCGCGAGGCAGTTTGTGGCCCTCCGGAGCTGTTTCAGCCTGATGCGCGGGTGCGCTCCACAGGGGCCTCTCTCTGAAAGGGCTGCCAATTAAGCTGAACTGCTGCCAGCAGAGTACAGATCTTTATTTATTTAGCTCTTTAATAAGCATTCAGAACAGACCATTCAGACATCTCGCCACTGTAGACCGTACATCTGTTTGTCTGTTTGGGTGTTTAAGGAGGAACCTGCTGTCTACTGGTCAGGCTTATCCTTTGCTTGTTAGCAAAGCATATAACTGTCACTGCCTGCCTTGGAGCACAAAAAGATCAACCTTACACCGATGTGAGGTCAGCTGAAGGCTGTGAGTTGAAGTACAACCTTGTGTTTTGTGGTCTGCATTTTTTGCCACTTCCGTTGACAGTAGAGAAAAGACAAGAAATTAGATCATCCAAAGGTCTTGTCCCTTAGTCGTCCTCAAAGTGTAGCATTGACATAGCATTGTGTAGTCTTTTTAGTAGTACTCCACTGAGAAGTCCAAAGCATCAAGGATGTGTTGGTCGTGCAAAAGGGACACCCTACTGTGCACAGTGGGACATGCTACTGCTCCTGAAGGTCCACCTTCAGTACACCTGCCTGGAACTTTCGAGCAAGTATATTGACCTTGATTAGCTGGTTTTGGGGTGTTTAACTGGGGTTAGATTTCAAATCTTCTGGATGGTGGTCTGGTCTTTCAAGAGCACGTTTAGACAAGATCACGCAAGTCATCAAAATTGCCAGTTGGGGTTCTTTACCCAAGAGTATCATAGCTCACTGTGCCAGAGCATGTGCTCTAACCACTATTCCATAGCTCCATTGCTCTTTCTTATATTTACATGTCATTGTGCTGATCTGAGCAGCTATATAATTGTGAAAGTCAACATTACAGCCCACTTTCTTGATGGATTCTCAATTTAGTTGTAGACTTACATGCTACGGCAAAGATCAGCAATATTTTTCAAATGGTGCTAAATGAGCTAACATATATCAGTTATAGAAGCACAGCTGTCTTGGAACATTGAGCATAGCATCTTGATGCACAAAGCCTAGATGAAAACACTTGCATGTCATTCCACATTGAGCCATCTTTCGAAATGATCATGGCTTTTAGAGGCATCTCGGATTTCTTTATCAGGCATCCACCACCTTTCTTTCTCTATACAAACTCCCACTCTCTCTCCCTTCCTTTAGTCTCTATGATGTTCAAGCAGTGGTTGTGCTAACTGTCGCTGACAAAATAGGTCAGCTCAGACATCTTGGAGAGCGGCTCTTGGCTTGTGAAAAGCATGTAAGGATTTTACATTCGATGGCGCAGGGTTTCTTGTCTTCCGTCTATGTTTTCATCTTAGGAAATGGAATTGGACAGGTAGCTGATAAGTGGCAGTGAGGGGAGGAGGAAACAGATGACAATGACAGACATTTTACGCTGTCATATGGAGTGTACCATGTCTGTAGGACCATGTGCCACCTGTGCTATCTACATCCTGTCAGCATTAACCTCCCTGCTCAAGCGCAGCCCTGTGAAATCCTATTTTCAAATGTGTCATGACATTCACATTATTGGAATAAAACAGAATATGGTTTGTGTTGTACCTGGCACTCATGGTTTCCACATTTAAGACTAGTCTACTATCTAAAGCTAGGATTGTTAGTTGTATGTTACCCAAAAGACGCTGTGATTATCCATATTGCTGTTTATCTAGTTGAGGTAATTGTTTTTTTGTTTTTTTTTCCCATGTTAGATTTCGCCTCTACCTTTCTTGTGTCTCATTGTCTTGCCTCTTTTTTTCTTGCTCTCTCTCTTTCTGTTTAGAGCTGAGTTCTGCATCTATTGTACAACACTAATGAGAATGTATTGATCTTGAGGAGGTCTGCAGTATGAGTCTGCCTCTATAGGATATAATGGCTTAAAAAGGTGTATCAGTTAATCACCCGAAGTTATCACTGTTATTACTGAAGCACTCTTTTGACCCACAACACTTCATTTTGACTTTTTCGTCTGGGATGTAGTAACTAAGCTTTGCAACGTCTTGTCTGTTATAGTGCAATGTTTGTTTTGGTGAAAAGTGCTCTCTGTAATGTGTGTGCTTTGCTTTTGTGTGCACAGAGGGCTGTCCTGGTCTGTGCAATGGCAACGGCAGATGCACGCTGGGTAATAATGGCTGGTACTGCGTTTGTCAGCTGGGCTGGCGGGGAGCAGGCTGTGACACATCAATGGAGACAGCCTGCAGTGACGGCAAGGACAATGACGGAGGTACAACACAAACAACATGCTGCCTTGACATTCATTATGAAGATTTAACAGTCTTTGCTTGAGTCTCTTCTCTTTTCTTCTCTTCTCTTACTATTGCTTACACTGGAGTTGTTTATGATGCCTGTGTTGTTGTCAGTTTGTCACTAAGAACACTAAGATCTAGAGTTTGCCTTGAGCACCTTCATTGAGCTAAAAGCAGGCAGCTCTTTAAATAGCATTTGAAATGGTCAGACCTTCCCTGTGGATCCACTTGTAGAAGAGTGAGTTGTTTTAGTCAAAATCATAGGCTTCAAGTTCCCCAAGCTAACAGAGAGACATACCAAATCCATATCACCTAGCCTCCATTTCCTAGCAAGCTACAGCTTAGAACCGACCCCCTGCCAAGCCTCTAAATGAAAGGTAGCCTTGTCCTGTCACAAACCACACTTGAGCATAAAACACTTTTCACAGAGATCACTTATCATTGTTCTGCTGTAGTTAACAAACTCCTCATTTTAGCACTGACTGCTTTTGTGACCTTCCTAAATAATTGCTTTTTAGAGATTCACATGAAAACAACAAAAACAGGTTGTGATGATATCCAGATACAAGGAAAAGTAATGCAGACCAAACTAAAATGATGATAACATGTAGAATACGAATCAGAAAGTGCTAGCACATATGCTAGTAGTAAAGCAGTCAATTGGTGGTACTATTGCAGCGACTGAAACAAGCAGTGGTGACGCTTCCACCAGGAGAGGTGTTATTTTTATAATTTGGCCCATCTGGTCAGAGAGGTTCCTGAAAGTAGAGAGAGAGAGAGGAAGAGAGAGAGATATTAGAGAATAAGGGATGACCCACTTCAGTACATTAAAGGGTTCCTCTCAGCATGGCCTGAAGTTCTGAATTATTTCAGCTGAATTACAGGAGGGAGAGGCTGAGCTGCCTGTAAAGGTGTGGAAACTGTTGGAAAGGGGGGAAAAAAAAGAAAAAAAACATGAAGGAAATAAGAAGCCAGACTGGCTCTAACTTACTGCAGTAATGCAGCTGTAGGGCACAGAAAGCCATCCAACAGAGGCAGTTATTTCTCAGAAGTTTTCAAGATCCTGCTAAAAGTTCGCCCATGTTCGTCTTGGGATGATGAAATCTTTTTCCTCTCCTTCAAAGATAGGGACCTAGGGGAATGACGTTAGCTTGGACAAAATAAGTATGTTGGAAGGCATCTGTGCTCCAGGTTCTGAACATTTCTGATAACCAGGTCATACCTGATCAAACTGGTTTCTGAAACATTCCCTGGTCACTCACAGTTTGGATCTAATGAGGCCCTAAACCTAACCCCCTTAACCCTACCCCAGTTGAATCTGTAAGTGTGGCACCTTGTCCACGGTGTTCAACAACCTCTGACCAATTTGACCAAGTTGATCCATCTCAGGAAACCAAGTCCACCAGCTGGTAGTCCATCTGATCAACCACCTAAACTAGCTTTGTCCAGCTAGAAACCATGTAAATCCAGTCACTACTAAGTGAGGGTAGTTTATAAATGGAAAAATTGTTTTTCACTTGCATCAAAAGTTATTAAAGATTAAACCTTTCCACTCTGTCCTCTCTCTCTGTCAGATGGGTTGATGGACTGCCTGGACCCGGACTGCTGTTTGCAGACATCATGTCACACCACACCTCTGTGTGTGGGCTCTCCTGATCCACTGGATATTATCCAGGAAACCCAGATCTCCTCCACTCTGAGCACCCTGCAGTCCTTCTACCATCGTGTCCGCTTCCTGGTGGGCCGGGACAGTACCCACGTCATCCCTGGCGCCAACCCCTTCGATGGCATGTAAGTGTTTCTTGAGTAATGTTTGCAATTTTTGTGCAGTTTCTTGCAGTTTAAGTTCTCTTTTCCATACTCTTCCCAAATCCCAATCCACTATGGTGGTAATATTTAGATCAATCAGTAACTATAAGTAGATGCTGTCAATCCATCTACAGCTCTTGTTCCTGTAAACAAACAGGGCATGGGGCTCATCCCAAGGTGCCCCAAAGATGTTTCGTATGAGAGAGCAGTGCTGTCACTGTGTGATCCCATGTGACTTTTCATCTTTTGCCTCCATTTTGTGGCATTCCCTTTTTATCTGTAAACAATAGCTAGTAAGAACGCCACTTTTGCATTTGCATCCCACTCGTGCACTGGTCTCGTCCCTCTCTCTCTTTCTGTTCTCAATTGAAATGAGCACAAAAGATGCTACTAGAAACTTGGGAAAAAGTTGTGCTCCTTTGAAATGTCGTAGAGTATCCCCACATTTCCTTTCATGAAAGCAGAGCTGACATTTCAAAGGCAAAAATGAAAACGTAACAAACAAATGAGCATCTTTTTGTGGTCTCAATGGAGGATGTCTCTAATGGATGCCCAGGGTGCGTTGACGTTTTGATTTGTATCTCCATAAGGCATAATGTGCCAAAGAGGTCTTCGATTCAAAGCTTTCTGTTTTTAGACCTTGTCTTGCTTTGTTCATTTGGAAACTCAAGTGGAAATTTCTTGTTTAGAGGAGTTTTGGATCAGTGAACAGTCCTTCCCTGAACTGTAGTGTGCAGGGTGTTGTTTTTACAACTCTTAAATGTCCATTTCCCACAGTTCAGCTCAGACTCTGGACCAAATGGCCTTTTGCTTTACAAGTAAAAGTACGGACTCCGTTTGTCTAATCTGTGCTGTCCTAATGAGACTCTGATCACTTCAAAGCTGTCCAGCGCTCTCCTTCGTGCACTCATTTCAGTCCTATCTGCCAGACGTTCTTCTGTTGCATAAATCACTGCGCCCTCAATCAAGTCGTGTCAGAGTGTCCGATGCGCATAACCTCATGCAAAGATGAAACACTGGACTTTGTTTGATATTGCCTTTTTTTGCACGTCACCCGGTATTCATGAAATCCTCTTGTAATACCCTGTGACATTTTCCCAAGGTGACATTTTTGCGACGCTTGGTAGGGAGTCTCCCGATACCCTCTTCATTATTTCAAGACGGGAGTCTTGGCCTACCCTTCATCACCATCATCTCCCAAGAAAAAAAGAGAGACATAAATAAATAAAAGCTTTAGAAGTCGGCCAGCAGCCGCAAGATCGGGGACCTCGATTCACCTAAAAATATCAGGGCTGATATATTATTTATTACCTCTTCATTCCTCCGCCCACCCAAGATATGAGAGAGGCTGACAGCCACCCAGATGGACCTCTTAGACATAACCGCAGTCGGTCTAAAAGAGCCCCTTGCCATCACCTGATCAGGCCTCTTTATTGATTCCACAACCACCTCTGCATGCTCAGAGACATGTCAAAAATGCACATCTGACATGTCAAACCACAAGAAAGCAACCCGGCTGGGAATGATCAAAGTCACCTATCATCCCTGTTTTACAAGGCTCACCTGTCTGAAACTTTTCAAATGTTCTTCCAATGTTCTTTAACCTTTTACAGCAAGCGCTCTGTTTATCTGAACACCATGGATCGCACAAAAGAATAAATGTGCTTGCCTGGAGATGCACTTGGGTCAAGTTGTTTGCTTGCTGCATCTGAGTGTACTTAGCCCCTTTTACCATCATGTGGAGATGGCGAAGGGGGGCGGCCTGAGATGGCCCATTATTTCTCTCCATTTAGGCTATTTAGAACACGTTGCAGTTTCTGCGAAAGGAAAGAAATGCTATACACAGATATAATGCAAGAGAGGGAGCATGTTTTTATTTTTAGCCCCTCTTAAGAAGTTTTTAATGTAATTAGCAGTGCTTGCTAAGGCTTCATGCCATGTTTACCGGAACGAAGACCGTAGATGGATTGACAGCATCTGCTGCAAAAATTAGATACAGTAATACTTTTGGGTTGTTGCTAATGTTTAGCAATGCCCTGATAATAACCCTAGTTTCATAGTGGCTGTTTACATATGCAAATCTAATTAGCTTGTTAGATTTACAGTGCTAAAGAAACTTGCTGCAACTTTTATTTGATAATTCCGCTTCAACAGAGTTTGCAAACATTCATTTTGCCCATTAACCATTTAGCCTTTCCCGAACACACAAGCATTCAGACCACTCCGTACGTACAAAAATGCTTCTTAGCGCTCCCAAAACCTGTTTAGCGTGCTTTCCTTCATATTTATTTAAGATGTCTCTTCTAATATCAAGTCAGACGTGGCCTACAATTTGCTTCTATTACGTGGTTGTCAACACAGTGCTACACAAGGTGATATCTCTACCTCCTTCCGCTTTTATCTGCCATTCCGACTATCTTGTTTGAGAGTGGGGTTTGCTGAATAAATGAACTTTAGAATTTTTGTCTAGACCACTTCACTGTTCCTCCTTTATCTTCTTCAGATCCATTTAATGTCAATATTTAAATCATTTGTCGTAGAGTTGTTGAATCAGCTCAGCATATTTCGCTGTGGCTCAGAGCCGACAGTTCCACTCAGTGCACCCTGTGAAAACTTGCATCGCTGTCCCTTCTGAATGGGAATACTCTAAATCAAACTGTCACCTCGAGCAATGTTGTAGATAGACAAAAGCTTTACACATTATAGCTCTCTCTCTCTATCTTTCCACCCTTTTATTTAGTGATCTTTCTTTGTCACTTCTTCTCTCTCTATTTTCTATTCTGCTTGAGTTCGCTCACAGTCTGATAATAGACATTGTGGTGGGGCTGTGCACTTGTGCGCTATCTCTGCTAGCTTTGTTTACGGGGACACAGAGCTGAGCCAAGGACTGTTGAAGGTGAGAGGCTGCTTAAATTAGCATAAAGTTAGCCTCCCTGGGACAGGGATATTGTTGGGTCTGTGATCTTGCCCGCAGTAAGGACAGGAAGGGGCCAGCCTCTTACACACCAGTGTTAATTGTTCCGCTACCTGGCAAATGTTTAATACCTAATACCTTCATAGAAACAGCCCCAATGTGTAATTTTTTCCTGGGTGCTTTTTTCTTTAACCTAGCTGATGTGTGTAATTTTTTGGATGTTAATGTACTTTAATGTCATATTTTAATTTGCAAGCCATTTCTTGCCTAATTTCGATTTCGGGCTTTCAGTTAAATCAAATTACATGATATGCCTATTATTCAATCAAATGAATTGCTTATACCAATACAAGATATTACATCATGTGGCAGACAAAATGTATGAACTTACAGAAAGTGACAGCTGTAATATTTGTATAATAGTTTTAATATATATATATGTATGTGTGTATATATATATATATATATATATATATATATATATATATATATATATATATATATATATATATATATATATATATTATTTTTTTTTTTTTTTTTTTTTTTACATTTTTGTCCTTTGTAATCTCCAGCCTGAACAGCATGAAGGCCTGATTAAAAATCTCCAACGCTATGAGTCATAAGTCGTGTCTAGTGGGGAGTTGTTTTGTACTTGTTCAGGATTTTAAGAAACTGTGTTTGACTTTTTCATATCGATCAGTATGTCGGAGCTCCTGAGGCTGACAGATAACATCAGATAGAGGCAGTTTCAAGCCCCGATATCTGCTGCGACTGAAAGCACTCATACCTCCGCATTGCTCTCTCAAACAGCAGGAATGACACAAACACTATCCCATTTTGTTCCTCTTATCTTTTGCTTCTCAGACAGGAAACCCCGCTGAGGTTTCCTCAGAGCTGTGGGATTCATTTAATATATTATATGTGTTTACAAATATCATCTGATGCTTTTCTACACTGTAAAACAGCATGACCTGTTTTACTCACTGTGATTTTCATTTTTTAACCTCACAGTCATGCCTGTGTTATCCGGGGACAAGTAGTGACTTCAGATGGGACTCCACTGGTCGGTGTAAATATCAGCTTCATTAACAAACCAGCCTATGGGTATACCATCACCAGACAGGACGGCAGGTAAGTTTTAGCATGGGATGAAATGGTGTTTAAAGATGTGGGTTAGCAATTAAAATGGAAATATACTGGACTTTTTTTCATGTCACCATCGTTATGCATGTACCTTTAACCCACATCTCTGCACTCTAACTGCTTTCTGTATGGCAGAATGTTCTATAATGTGCTGGAAATAAAATTGGAGGACGATTTTATTCCCAGCACACCATTGTACATTTTGCCTGTTTGCTTTGATGGTGCTTTTTGTAGCCATAAACAATCTTCCATCTCCCAGGCTCTCTCTATTTTTCCCTCTCTTTGCTCGTAAACACATGGTCTCCCTCCCACCACAGCCCATCAAGCACTGTAAGAACAGACTCAGTACAGCATGAAATCACCAGTGCACCTGTTTGCTTGCTTAAAAATGGGAATGCTGTCTTAAAGCATTACTCCACCCCAAAATGAAAATTTTGTCATTAATCACTTACCCCCATGTCGTTCCAAACCTGTGAAAGCTTTGTTTGTCTTCGGAACACAATTTAAGATATTTTGGATGAAAACCGGGAGGTTTGTGACTGTCCCATTGACTGCCAATTAATTATCATTGTCAAGGCCCAGAAAAGTATGAAAAGCATCATCAGAATTGTCCATCTGCCATCAGTGGTTCAATCTGAATTTAATGACGCGACGATAACACTTTTTCTGCGCAAAGAAAACAAAACAACGACTTTATTCAGCAATTTGTCTCCTCTGGTTCAGCGTAGCACCATTTTGGAGAATATCCGCTGGACGCAAGCAGCGTACGCTGTTCTGTGTCAGCCGTGCCACAAGGAAACGTATTCTACGTTTTTTTATGCTTTGATTTGAATGAAAACTGCATATCCGGTATGTGGCTGACACAGAAGAGCGTACGCTGCTTGCGTCCAGCGGATATTCTCCAAAAAGGTTTCCATCCAAAATATCTTAAATTGTGTTCCGAAGACGAGCGAAGCTTTTACGGGTTTGGAACAACATGGGGTAAGTGATTAATGACAAAATTTTCATTAAAAATTTTCACCCCCAAAACTGATTTTGTTTGATTGTGGTCTGTTCTATACTGGTGCCTTTGCTTTTAAAAATTACTCCTTTCTCTACTTCCAAAGTGGTCCCTCTGCTTGTCTGCCAACCGCTAGAGTCGGATTGACCAAGTAACATGCAGTGGATATGTAATACAAAATGTTGCCTAAAGTCAGACTCTGGAAATCCTAAAAGCCATCCATTATACATCTGCCTTGATGTATTGAGAGTCACTTACGCAACCCTGATTTCCTGAAGGAGAAAGCAGAATGCTGTGTCACGAAATCAAGAACCACTGAGCTATTGACGGTAGACTTAGAACGTCACATTATTATTAATGTAGTGAAAGTCCCCCTTGTAACCAAAAAATGTCACATTAGCTCAATATTGTATTCTAAATAATTAAAATAAGTTTAAGGGGTCCAGCTAACAAACTAAGAATGTATAATTAATGTTAAAATTTTGTTATTAAACCATTATTTAACCGTCCACTTTTAAATGTTTATTTTTTTTTATTTATTTTTTTTTTTTGCTTGGATAAATGGACGTTAGAGAAAATATTAAGGAAATGTTCCATTTTATCATTTTGCAAGCATGGTAATTTTCCTTTTGAATATTCTCTGAACCATCTGAAAAAAGTAGCAAGTAGTTAGTACAGTAAGTAATAAAATGTAAGTAAAAAAAAAGTTACACCAAAATCCAACTAAATGTTCCATGAACAATATATAAATAATGTTTCTGTGGTAACATGTTGAGAACATTAATAAAGACCAGATAACTTGTTCTATTAACATTATTAGAAGAATGTTTGTTCATAACTTTGAGAAAACCTTTCCACAACGTTCTTGCCAGAAAATTATGAGAATGTTCCCTGTCCCTTGGATAGCGGTAGCTACAAATAATAAGTGGTAGCCTACAAATAAACAGTAAAATAACTTGCATATATCCTAAGCTAACAGGCTAGACAGTTAACTGTACGCTAAGATAGCTGGCTAACCGATAGCAGTATGCTAAGCTAATAGGTGGATCTGTTAACAGGAATCTAAGCTGAACAGCTGAACAACTAGGCTAATCAACTAGTGGTCTGCAGAGGTAGTAGGCTAACTGATTAGCATGTAAGCTAAATACCGCTAAAACAATGTTTTCAGGTATTTTATGTGATTTTTTTTTGTTGTTCATATAATATTTGTACTATGTCTGTATTAACAAATAGCTGAAGTAATAACTTTAAAGCTCCACTTACTCTCAAAATTCAGTTGTCCTGAAAATTTAAGGTAGTCAGTTCAATTTTAGAATGCAGTGGACACACTTGTTTATAACAAATTTGTGTGTGAATTTAACCATATATATCAAACTCAGGACTCACAACCATATTCTGCCACTGTGTGAACATAGTCTAAGTTCAGTTCAGAGGACTAAAACTGGGTGGCTTCGACCTGTTTGGGGTCTAAGCCATCAATCTGGCTAACCCCTTTGGGTTAGCTCTGCATCCCTTCAGAGTGTGCACTGAAAGGCTGAATGCACTAATAAAGTGTGTCACCCGTGCCTGAGGTGCTTGTGTGATTGATAACAGGCCTGTGAATCGCTCATCGATTGGCATGGCAGCCTTTAGGACCGTGTGCATGCCCATATAATGGTTATATGTGTGTGCGCATCTTTCATCGCATGTGACTGGCCAGCTAGCTTTTACTGCAGATTAGCATCGACTCTGTACGGCTGCATAAAAACGGCTGCACACACGCTCTCTCTCGCAGACACTCCCCGACAAGCACGCTCTGTTCAAACTCCCACAGCACACAGACAAATGCTCACATTTTAGCAAGGGCACGACAACAAGGGCACAGCAGACCTTTGTTTATCAGCCGTGCCAATGAAAGCTCTGTGAATAGCCCTTTGGGATATGTAGTTGAATTAATGTTCAAGCAGCATGAGGTGTGACTACAGATGCACGCCGCATCTATGCCAACCCCGAGAACAAAGACACACAGTACAGCGCATTCTGCGAGTCCACATATCACGTATTGCTAATCGGCTGTTTGTGTAGTAGGCGTATTCGGCACTAAAGTGCATTTGTGCTTTCATGTCTACCAGAGCGTGTTGTAAAGGTGTGTCTCCTCGTGATGATACACAAGAAAGCAGATCAGAGTAGCATTCTGGATTTGTACACAATCAGTCATCTAGCGAGCCGCGTACACGATAGCCTGCATATACAGCGTCCTGTTTCATTTCTGTTTAGCGGCGTCAACAACAGAGCTCTCTGATCAGAGCGACTCTCTATGCAGAGCGTGTAAAGTTAAGTAAAGTAAAGTTATGTTAGCGCAGACAGCTTCACACACACAGATCAATAATACTTTACCCTTCCCTTAAATGTCATTTCCCCTCTCACCTCCTTTATCAAAGCACACCGTGCCACCGCACAACAAAGACACTCGGCAGCGTACGCACGGCTACTGCGGCGGAGAGGAATCTTGCCAGTTTATTCCTCAGTAGAGAATAACAACATCGCACACCACCCATTCATGCGGATTTTATTAATGCAAATTCAAAAGCACAGTGTATTAGACTGAGCCAATGGTTCATTGTATTCCAGTCACATTGTGTAGCTGCCAGATAAAAACCGTCCCAACTAACTGAAGCCGAGCCCTTTTCAACTGAATCCTGTCATTTAGAGAAACATAATGAATTACAACCTTTACTAAGTCTGGTTTTGATGGCGGTACAGAGTAACGGTGAATAATGTTGATTAAAATGTTAGTAAATGGTATTATGAGATAATGAAATGCCATTGTAATTTCATTGAATAGGAAATCAAAACACCATTTTCAAGGGCGTGATGGTTGGCATACTTTAGCAAATAACTATACTTAATGAATCAGATCCGCACTCTATTAAATTCTAACACATGTATAAATGGAATAATTCAACAGATAAATAGTTGTAGATAATTACAATATGATAAGTATAGAAACTTGTAAATGATTCATGTTTATCTTAAAATAATTGTTCCAAATATGAAAACTCGTTCATTCAAACAATGAGAGCGTAACTAGTAAAAACAGCAAACATGAGAACGTATGATTTTAAACTGTATTTAAAAATTATTTTTAAACCTTTTTTATATAAAACAGTATTGTAACTCAAGCTCAAATTGTAGAACATCTAGCAACATCAATATCGTGGGTTTGATTCCCTGACAATGAACATGCATGAACTGGTAAAAATGTACGTTTTCAAAGCAGTGTAAGATTATTTGGATAAAACCATCTAAAAGCATCATCATAAAAGCATAAATGTAAATACCCTCAGAAGGTAGTTGAGAAACTGACATACATAAAAAATGTTTACATGTTGGGTCTGTGTAGCTGCTATTAATGATGAAATCTGCAGGTCAAACTCCAGATGTCATAATCGTAATACATTTTGTAAGCACATTCAACAACACATCAGAGTATTGAAACATCGTAGGTCAACCTTTATTTGTAACAACTCAAAATGGGTTAATTTGCGCCATAATATAAGGGAAAGAGTAAGTTTAGGGTAAAAGTTTTACTAAAAGGGACAATGGTGATCGTTAATGGATAGTTCCTTTTGTGGGGCTTGAACCAACAACCTTACGGTTACCAACCCAGATTTTGATAAACACAACTGCAAAGCAAACATTTCTGAAAGAAATCTACTCCATATTCTAACATTATTGAAAATTAATGAATGGCTTTATCTCAATAGCTTCTCCGTGTCTAACCGAACACGTTCTCTCTATTTCAGCTTCGACTTGGTCAGTAACGGGGGTGTGGCCATAGCCCTGCGGTTTGAGCGCGCTCCGTTCATCACTCAGGAGCACACCTTGTGGTTGCCGTGGGGGCGCTTCTTTGTCATGGACACCATCGTGATGAGACACGAGGTCAATGACATCCCCAGCTGTGACCTGAGCAGCTTCACCCGTCCCATGCCCATCGTCCTGCCTGCCCCATTGACAGCATTTGCCGGGACCTGCGTCGAGAGGGGCAACATTGTTCCAGAGATTCAGGTGATAAGCTATAGAGAGGAATTGAAAATGTTACAATTCATATTCTGTACAATTGATCAGTTAATGTAACCAAAACCATGTGGGCGGGGCAACATAATATTGACCAATAATGTCAAATTTAATTTATTTTAGTTTAACCAATCGAATCTTAGTAGACTTAATCCCTCCCTATATAATATCCCCCACTAAATATTCTGGAAAATACAACACGTTACGAAATTAAAGTTGTCATGAAATGAAAATTCTAAATTTTAAGTCCACGTTATTGATCTTACTGTAGGCGATTTTGACTTTATGGTTATAGGACAGTTTAGAGTGAAGTAGGAGAGAAGAAGGGGCGGGATCGGGATCGGGACACCCATAGAGCAACGGCGCTATATATTTGATTTTTTATTTTATCTTTTGTACTTTGTGATTCCAGTTAAATGACAGACTTCTAGATGTTTCTATTATTTTGGCCTCTCAAAGCCTCTTTCTTACTATGCTTCTTACCATTCTGATCTGCCACTATCCAATCAACAACCATTGGATAAAGTCCCCGCCCTTTTTTTTTCTGATAATCTGTTTCACTCAGATGTACGTCACAATAGATCTGTTGCTATTTCAGTTTTATCATGACTTTAATAACATTTTCAGTTCCATTTTGTGTATTTAAAAAGCTTGTTTTTTTGTTTGTATTTGTTTTACTATATGTTTGTCTTCATTTTAACTTTTAAGACTAATGTTTTTAAACAGTCTGATTCTTGTTTAGTCTGACAGTTACAGACCGTTCAAAATTCTATGGCTGTCTCAGACAGATGAAAAAACGTGGTAATTTGCCACGATTGATTCCAGACTAGTGCTGGTTTATAATGATGTTCTGATAGACAGCAGGGGCAGATATTGGGAAATGTACATCAGAAGGGAATGAAGGAGGCTCTGTCTCGGGTGGCAGTCCTGTGATTTTATCTCCTGTGTGTAATTGGGCAGAGATACACAGTCCAATTTACTTCGCCAGACATTTTCTGAAGAACGATAATTACATTTAGACGAAAACAGAATGAAAGCTTTTTGAGTCTAACTCCTGGAGGAGCTTCGCAGTCAGTGCTGGAAAAAAAATCTGTGTTTTGGACTTGTGACTGTCATTCAGGTTTTATGTTTTTAAGTGTATGTTAGTTTCGTTGTATCCAAGTGTGTCTATACATTTTAATACACACATATGTATGTGTGTGTGTGTTTGAGCACTGATAGCTCTACTTGTACCTGTGTGCCACCTTCCTAATTATTTTGTCGTCTTCTTTGGTTAACAAGATAAATGAGTCAGCCTCACATGCATTGTGCTGTCTGGGCTATTAATGTCGGCACAAATCTGTCCCATCCCAAATCTTCAGGCGGTTTATTCATACACACTTACATGTGAATATACACACACCCACACACAGAGTTTTCACAGGTTTACAAACGGAAACGTCTATGGAGGAGCTTTTCTTATCAGTGTTTATTGATGCAGTAACGATCAGCTGTGTTTATTGGTCAGCTTTGTGCTTGACTGTGATAAAGGAGCGATGCGCTGAGAGTTAATGAGAGCTCTGCAGTGAGCAATGAGAAACCTCTGAGCCACTAAATCTCCGAGCTGACTTTCTGTGTGGAAACGAAGGTGTTGTTAATGAAGCCCGTGTAACCTAGACGTATGCATTGCTTTACACTGAGTAATTTGTTCACTTGTTATGATAGTTGAGCAATTTGAAGGTTTCTGGGTCAGATTTCAACCCAAAATCAAGAGGGGGAAAAAACAGAAATTATATGAAGAACTTTTGGGTGGAACTAGGGTTGTTCTAGTGAAAATTCCCAAAATGGAAGGGAAAAAAAAAAAAAAAAAAAAAATTGGACTTATCCACATGTGTTGTTGGTACTGGTCAATGCAGAAAATATGTGTATAAAATAATATATACTGTATAATATAATGTGTACATATAATACACATAATATTAAAAAAAATTATATATTAATCATATAAGCATACTACAATGATTTGTGACATTGAAGACTGTAAGTAATGGCTGCTGAAAATTCAGCTTTGTATCACAGGAATAACTTACATTTTAAAATATATTAACATAAAAAACAAGTATTTTAAATTGTAATAATAATTCACAATATTACTGTTTTACTGTTTTTTTGATTAAATAATTGGAGCCTTGGTGAGAAAAGAGACTTCATCAAAAACAAAATCTTTTCAACCCCAAACTTTTGAAGTAGTGTGTGTTTTTTAATATAATAGCTTTTTTTAATGTAACAAGTTTTTTTTTTTTTTTTTTTCTCTTTGAGGTGAAATATGCCCTAGATTCACCCAATAATTAGTTTCGTTTTTTGCACTGTATAATAAAACGTTTGCTGTGAAAAAATTAATTCATTCTCATTTGCGTATATACCGGAGATGCTAAATAATGCAAACACTTCTCAGCGGGGTGCATTCCCCACAAAATTAGCAGATTTGTTACTGTTTGCTCTGTTTTCTTGTGACTAATCTGAACATTTTCACCTCTCTCTCTCCAGACCCTCCAGGAGGAAGTGCGGATCCCAGGTACAGATGTGCACTTGAGCTACTTGAGCAGCCGGACTTCGGGATATAAGTCCCTCCTGCGCATCACCCTGACCCACTCCACCATCCCATTCAGCCTGATGAAGGTGCACCTCATGGTAGCCGTCGAGGGAAGGCTCTTCAGAAAGTGGTTCTCAGCTGCGCCCAACCTCTCCTACGACTTTGTCTGGGACAAGGCAGATGTCTACAGCCAGAAAGTTTATGGGCTGTCTGAGGCATTCGGTGAGTGGGAAATAAAGTTGTCAGTGTCTCATTTCTCAGGGCTGTTGTCACTCAAGTTCAAATGTGTTTCTAATTGACTCCTGCTAGTGTCTGTGGGCTTCGAGTACGAATCCTGCCCTGATCTGATCCTCTGGGAGAAGCGAACAGCCGTCCTGCAGGGATACGAAACCACAGCGTCCAACCTGGGTGGCTGGAGCGTGGACAAACATCATGCTCTGAATATCCAAAGTGGTGAGTTAGTACATACAGAAACATGAAAGATATTCATTTGCTTACAGACACACAGTTGCTTATTAATTATTAGATCTGCAGAGTTTTTTTTCCTTTGTGGATATTCTCAGAAATGTTCACTACTTGCTGAAGACAAACATTTGTTGAGAAGACTGAACTTTGACACAACTTGGACTGTGAGCAGATATCACATTTATTTACACAGTATAGCACTTTATACAATACAGATTCACAACAGCTTTACATTAATAAACAAGAAAATAACAGTGGCAATGTTGCAAAGTTCAATTATAAAACAAGTTCGATTCAGCTATAAGCATCTCTACAAAAGACAATAGTGTCATTATTCAGCTCAATTCAGTTCAGTGGTGATATCTGTATGACAGGACCTTATTTGAGTTGAACAGGTCAATTTTCCTACTGCTGCTGAATTGTCTCTGAAATCAGTGATTGCGTAAACTGCTCCGTTCAGTTCCTGTCAAATAGTCTTTTTGCCAGCGCACTTATCTCAGTAAATGAGGCGTACTTGCAGCACAAGTGTTAGGAGCGCAGGTGGCAGCTTGGTCCGTCACTAAAACCCAGCGCTGTTGACATGAGGACTTCCGGAAAAATTTGCTCAAATTCTTCAAGTGTCAACTCTCTTAGCCTCTCTTTTCCCAAGTGAATTTGCTACCATTTCGTTTACACTTGTTTTAATGTCGTCTGTTTAATTGCTTCTCCTTGGCTCCACACTTACCCCGGTCATTTTTGCCCTCAAATTATTCACAGAGTGCAATACAAATTTTCATCAGGCTCTACAAAAAGCTTTTACACCTGAATGAAATTTTAATCACACTCATGTGAAATGAATTGCCAAAAAAGTCGGATCACTCAAGCGAAATCACAAGTTTTTGTTTGTACACCTAAAAGAAACTATTCACACCAAACATGCCACAAAATTTCGTGAGGTTATGCTAGAAGTTTAGGGTTTGTGAAAAGTTATTTTTCAAAGAAAATGAATCATCCCTGGTTTTTCTTATGCTTTAATGCACAACCCATTGAATTTACAAAAACTTTTTAAATGGCTCCACATTTATCTGGAATGCTTTTGGGTGCAAAAGCTTATATGTTACTGATCAGTAATTTTTATTTTTCAAAAACCTTTACCAGCAGGTAAATTTACTCCAAAATTGCCAGATTTGCTTTAAAGCTTCAAGGAAATGCACTGTTTCAATTGAAAGCCTTTTACACAGTGAAATTTGTGGTGAATTTTCAAGCTTGACGAGAATAAGCTTTTACATCACCTCCAGTAAACCCACCTGCATTTCCAGCCAATCAGCATGGATGAACTGGAAGCGCTGTTATTTAGCATCTCTTAAAACACAGCGTGATTCAACAGGTGCTCAGGGAGAAAACAGTGCACAATGAAAATCACTGGAAATTGAGTTTCGCAAACTTTGCCACTTTTGAGTGGCGTTTGCGGTGAGCTGTTCAGTGCTGGAGATTCATTGAGGCATGCCGTGGAGATTCAGATTGACTGTGATACTGATAATAAGAGGAAGTTGTCTTTCATGCTGTGACTGTGGACCTTCACTTAGCTGGATTCTGTACAGAAGCATCTGGCTGTGCGAGTGAAAAATAACTCCTTTCAATAAATGAATTCAGTTCCGTTTAGCACATCTTGCTCCTGCTTGTTATTTAGCAAAATCCTTTCTCAAGCGCCAGCAGCCGTCCCATAGCTCTGTGACAGAGAAAAGCTCCATACAAATACATTTAATGTCATTAAATTTGAGCAGAATTGAATCAGCTTTAAAACCTCCGCTTCTCATATCCGATAAAACCTGTTGATTTACTGCAGAGTGAAGGCTGTTCTGAATGGATGTGGGAAAATTACAATGAATGGACAAAATACTTATGGCATCTCTCTCTTCTCACTCAGGTATCCTGCACAAGGGTAACGGCGAGAACATCTTCATTTCCCAGCAGCCCCCTGTCATCGGAAGCATCATGGGTAATGGGCGGAGGCGCAGTATCTCCTGTCCAAGCTGCAATGGGCTGGCGGATGGAAATAAGTTGCTCGCACCTGTAGCTTTAGCCTGTGGGTCGGATGGCAGTCTGTACGTGGGGGATTTCAACTACGTCCGTCGGATCTTCACCACGGGAAATGTCACAAGTGTCTTAGAGCTCAGGTTTGGCATTCTGTATGTGCATAGATACACAAACATTTGTTTACCCACCAAAATGACAAGTTGCTTTGTACATCCTGTTAGATAAGTTGCTCACAAACCAAAAGGTATCTGACTGTCAGTACTTGGAGCTCTACTTGTAACACGGGATTGATGTTACTGGCCTTTTACTTTTAAAGAAATAGTTTTGTTTTGTTGTTGGTTGCTCACCATCATTCCAAACCTGTCTGACTTTAATGATTGCCAAGACTGGCTTGGATTTGTTCCATAGAAGAGAATAAATGATGACAGAATTTTCATTTTTGGGGGGTAAACTATTTCTTTAAATGCGATTGCTATTTCTCAGAAACGTATAGGATGAATGCAAACTTTGCTCAAATTTCATTCATCTTTTCTTCGAACCCAGTAAGCACACATACATCTTCAAGATGTCTATTAAAGAGCAAATCATCTGGAAAGCAGCACTTAATTATTGGGCATAGTCATCTAGTAAATCTTTTAAAGAGGAAATTTACATTTTACCATTTACAAGCCACAATATCCACCTGGAAGCATTTTAGAGATGTACTGAGAATGAACAAGCTCTTTATAAAATTCAGAAAATAGATGTCTAGGCCAGATGTTCTCAACTGGTTTTGCTTCAGGATCCAGATTTTACACTGGATTACGTAGTGTTGCAAGACTGTACCATACAATAAAAAAGCATACAGTATAATGCACATTTGTTTTTAGCACTGTTTTTCCATATTAGATCAGATCTTGTGACCCATTTTGTCTTGTGACCCACCAGTTAAGAACCACTGGCCTAGGCTATAAATATGTGTGTTACGAGGGAATCCTTTCTATACGCTATGAATACAGTAGATATGCTTGTAGAACTGTCTGTAGTAGTGTAATTTTATCACTCTAACCTTTTCTCTGTACATTAATGCATGAATTAAGTACTAACTCTTTAAGCTAACCTATTTTCCCACTTTCTTCTTTTCATGCTGCTCTCAATAAACACAGAAATAAAGATTTCAGACATAGGTAAGAGCTCTTGTAAAGAGTCATACCGTTTATTGTGATGAATGAACTTCAGTTAAATACTCTGTACAGTCTTTTTTTTGATGTACAGTTGCTTTTGTGGCCGCCTGTGGAATGCACCAAATGTGTTTTTCGTAAATGAAGGCGTACCAAGGAGTGCATTAAAACACATCCTCTCCGGATAGCAATAAAACGGGCAGTGCTACGACTGAGCTTTGAAATAGTGCTGTAGATCAATGGAGACCAGTTTGATGCATGGGTAAACTCTCAAAGTGGGCTAGCGCAACAGAAAAAAAATGCTTAAAGAATTGTGTACGTTAAAGAAACCAGAGTCAGGGCACATAATTTGAAATGTCAGACAGGAAGATGGAAAAGCGGTTACCAGCTTAGCATAAGCCCAGTATCAGCGTTTTAAATATTTCTCACCCTCAGGGGACTCGGCTTCCTTAAAGAATATAATTACCCACCCCTCCCCATTAGAAGTACCCATGCTGCATTACCCACAATACAGCGTGATATTTCACCCGATGACAAATTACACATTCAAAGCATCGTCGGAGCTGAAAACACAGTTCGTTAACATGTTTGATTTGACAAATGGCAGCGTGGTATCGAGGGAAAAAAAAAACATCAGTCATCAAACTTCGATCTAAGCTTTCAAATATAACACACATCCTCCCTGTTGTGCTATAAACCCTTAATACGGGATGCGTGGCACAACCAGCTGTGGGTTTTGACAGGCAGCAGTGTGACAGCTAACAGTATGATGCTCAGGTATGACTGACAGGATATGAGCAGGTTCTTGGCAAGAGGTTGGGTAAATTCAGGACACCTGCGAGCTTCAAAAATGCCCTATCCTTCATGATGAAGTCTCCGTTTAACCCTGCATCCTCGGGTCGTGACTTTCCTGTGGACGATTCTGTCAAGACAAGGGGTGGCATCACACATCATGTCCCTATTAGATATGGGAACATGTGCAGTGCTGCGGTAAATGGCTAAATACTGTTTACTGCATATCTGCATTGATAGCTAAGCATCAACACAGTAGATTGTACACTAGGCTACATCAGAGAATCGCTGCAAGTCAGTTGGTTTTGATTGGAATGATGCATTCCAGGGACAAAGGGGAGAAAAACAAGGGTGGTGCTCTTGGTGCCACCAAAAAGTTGAACCTTCGACATGCTCTGTCATATAGGAATCTGTTGATCAATGAAAATTTTAGAGAGGCGAGACCAGTTGTACTTCAGAACAAGGGTGTCCAACCTCCCCCAACACGGCTGCTTGGAAGTTTCCAGTAAGCCTGAAGTCCTTGATTAACGGGTTCAGGTGTGTTTAATTAGGATTAGAACCAATGTCATAATTACCGTAATTCCAAGATGACAACACGTTCTACTTGGGCTGTGTTCCACTTTGTTTTTATGCTCTTCCCTCGCTAACTTCCCTCAGTCTTGTTGACTCGGATGTACATTATTGATTACATTGCATGAGCGCCCACTGCCAGCGCAACCCTTGATATGAAGTAGACTGGCTCCCTCAGTCAAAAACAAGGGGTCAAGGGTCTGTTCATATAAACTTTTCTTGTCCACTTCACGAAGTGGAACACCCTTCAAAATGGCAGTGGGAATTCCCCTATGGGGAAGTGCTTAGGAAAGTTTGCGAGTGTGTGTCTAAAAGTGAAGTAGAACGCAGCCTCTGAGCAGATTTGAACTTGGATGTAGCGTGTAAGTAGCGCCTAAATAAATCTGCCGGTGGTTAGGTGGTAAAGCGGCCATGTGGACTTTAAGCAGCAGCTGTGAATGGAATGGCTGAGATGACCGGAAGTAAGCTGTTACACCGCTGTAGCCGAGAATGTAAAAATCACTGAGCAACCTTGAACAAGATGGCGCAACGTGTCATTCAGTCATTTATTGAAGTACAAATGATGGATCATGAGGAGGATGTTTAGGCAATACTTATATTGTTCGCTTCACATCATCTCTAGTCTCAGTGCTGTTGCCAACAGCAGACATATCTTTGTACAAACAAAAAAAACGTTAAAATTAGCCTAAAGTTTAAAACATATCAACAGAGATTAAATAAAAGACTAATGGTAGAATCGTATACTGATGCAATTACAATGTTATATACCATTAAACATAACGTTTACCTTCTAGCTGTTCTCCCATAGTAGATGGTTACAGCAGAACGTCACAAAGTAACTGTTAAAGTCGCACATACGCAATACAATGTCGGAATGCCGTTGCCGTTTCATCAGTGGCTGTTGCTTAAACTCCCTATTCCCAGCTTACAAGTTCTGCGAGCATGTGAATGCTTAGGCGTTGATAGTTTTTCCATAGAAACATATAATTCTGAGTCCAAGGACCTGGAACAACTCCTAGTAGAACATCACATGTTGTCATCTCAGAATTACAGTAATTACGACATGGCGTGAACGCATCTTAAACTTCACAGAGCAGTGACCCTTCAGGAACAAGACTGAATGCCCCTGCTTCACCCTCAAAAAGGATCTTACTCATTTCTGTCCTTCAAACAGTCTGACAAGTAACCAAGCATTTGTGTTTCTCTCAGAGTCGCGTTCTGTCCTAACGGCCGCTAAATGCTTTGTAGGGTTTTTGTAGGTGCTGTTTTGTATTATCGGCCTTGAACCAGGTTTGTGTTGTTCTTTTGATTGTAAAAGTTGTGCTTTGGGCTAAATCACTTACTGGAACATGTTCCAATAATTCATTTTAGAAATATACCTTTGTAATATAACTGCTGAAAAGGGCAAAATCATATTTGCAACCAGAAAAGAACAGCCATCACTGTTGTGTGAAAACAAATAAAGGCATCGCAGTGTTTATGTATGTGCACGCAGACGAGAGAATAAGGCTAGACCATGATCTCTCTGACATACCTGCTGACCCCCTTTCCACAAGAGTCGCTCACCTCCATCGTCACAGCAACATGCTGAAAAATCCAATTATCCTCCCCAGACCTGCTTTAGTTGTTGAATATAGATGGAGCCTATGAAGGTCAGGGTGTTCTCCTCATCACAGAAAGCACAATTCTGCGTGCCTCCAATAACACATTGTACAACACCGAGACTGCTGGGACTGAAAAGCATCTACCCGAAGGGTCACACCCCCCTTGCAAAATGGGATTGAGATTTTTCTTGACAAACCCGTTTTACCTTCCTTCCAAACCGAGGACATCATTCAACATGGTCAGCAGCCACACAGTGATGTGCCAAGCCCCAGGTCAACCGAAGCAGCCTGTTTCCAGCGATCTTCTGGAAGGTCAGTTATCGGTCTGAATAATAGATTGAAGCTGACAATGCTGCAGACCTGCCGCTTTTCCTTTCCACACTCTCGCATTGGGCCAGTGGGATTTGGCACTAACAGCCATGGAGTTTCAGGGGAACATGCTTCGTATTTGTTTAATCGGTTTTGAATGCCGATCCGAAGACAGGTTAGGTGTTGAATATGATGTTATTTGGCAGATGTGTGTTAAAGCATTTGCTGTGGCTAGTCATCTCTAACCTACCCCTTCCAGCCATAACTACATTTTTACATTTTTGTTTTCTTGCGGCAACCTTTCTATCTTTGTAAGATTCTGAATATCGATCCTGAGACAGGTCGGTTGTTAGTAATGATGGTAGATGTCATCTTATGAAGAATGCTGAATGTTTTTGCTCTGTTGCAGTGGCCTTCAACCCTTCGGTTTTGAATGCTGATCATTAGACAAATTGGGTGTTAGCAAAGATGTGTATCTTATTTGCTGCAGCTAGTCATCTCTAGAGTAGACCTACAGGTCCTTACGAAAATTAACCATGGTTTTACTACAAATATAACCAAAAATCATGGTCAGTGTAGTTAAAAACAACTTAACCATGGTTTTGCTACACTAACCATAGTTTAATCATGGTATTTCTTGTAAAACTGAGTTTATACAAATGGTAATCAGTACACCAAAAAAAAAAAAAAAAAAAACATGGTTATTACACTTCTACTAAAGTAAAACCATGGTTAATTTTCATAAGGGGTGATGTGGCTCTTTTTACAGCAAATATTTTCACTTAATGCTTTTAGTCTCTTGGTGTCCACTTTTTCATCCTTGGTAGGTTTATTCATATGGATTTAAGACAAGTTTGTTTTTAGCGATGGTGATATTTAGCAGACTTATGTTGTAGCATTTGCTTAGACTAGTCATCTTACGAAGAATGCTTGTCCCTGAATGTTTTTGTTCTCTTGCAGTGACCGTTCTCACTTTGTTAGGTTTTGAATGCTAATCTTTGGACAAATTGGGTGTTAGCGATGATGGTATTTAGCAGATAAGTGTCGTAGCATTTGCTGTGGCTAGTTATCTTGAGAGTACTAGTCCTGAATTTTGCTTTTTACAAAGAATATTTTTCACTTAACATTTTCACTCAATTGCTGTGACCTTTCTCACTTTAAGTTCTGAATATTTATCCTTTGATAAGTTGGTTGTTAGCAATGATGGTTATAGCAGGCATGTGTCATAGCACAAGCATGTCATCTTACTCTACGAAAAATGCTTTTCACATAACGTTTTGTTCTCAACATTTTGACCTTTCTTTTCAATCTGGATATTCTTTTACAAAGAATATATTGTTCAATTAATGTTTTTGCTGTCTTGAATGACCTTTCCCACTTAAATTTTCATTCAAGATTTTAAATGCTAAACAGAAGTTGGCTGTTAGCAGTGATAGTTTTTGGCAGATGTGTGTCTTAGCATGTGCCGTGGCTAGTCATCTTATGAAGAATGCTTTTCACTTAACATTTTGTTCTCATGCTGTGACCTTTCTCTCGCTTTGTTCAAAAACAGTTAACCCCTCCAGGAAGACACTATTCTAGAAAGGCGAGAACGTTTCACACTTTTTTCTTCTGTCATGAACAACTGCTGAATATTCACACATTTTTACAAAAGCTAACATTTATCATGAGTTGGACATTTTGATTTCCACCTTTTCTGTAACACATATTAAATCAGCCAGTACAGTAATTCCTTGTTTTTCACTGTACTCCAGCTGATGGAAATTGCATGGGCCTGAAGTAACATTTTTAGGTGAACAAACTTTATGATCTAGCACTATCCTGTGCAAGTCATCCACATTTCACCGCAAGCAGTCTTTGACCACAGATGTAGCCATCAGCAGAGCCATAATTAGAGCATATCTCAAATCAAATTGAAAAGTGTAAAATTGCGGTCCAGGTACCTAGCCTTCCTGTCGTTTTCTCAGAATATGATTAGTACACTATAGAGAGGAAACTCAGTACTTTGCCTCCAGATTGGAGTTTTTTATTTTTTGTTTGTTTGTTTTTTTTTTTCCACTAGTGAGACCCTCTCTAGCCTGATTGGAGCCATTTTGTTGGGCTTTCATGTTCTTTAGCCGCCTGTGTGGTTGTGAGGGATGACTTTGACTGTCCAGCTTTACCATGTAATGGACTGTTTTTTTTCAGCCTGTGGGCCATTTTTGCTCCGGGAATACATAATGTGTCTCAAGAAGAAAGTTTTCTTGTGGGGGGGGTTGGTGGCATACCTATTGGAATGTGCACTGGCAGCATATTAGACGCTGGGCCGACTGCATTAACCACAGGCTTTACAAACACTACATGCATTTCTATATTTAGAATGAGAGTAAATGTACACAGTAAAAGACTGATGCAGAGAGGACATGGCAGAGATGTCTCAAGCTATGGCAGTGGATCTGTCAACCCTTGATTCTTATTTGAAATGTACATAAACCCTCACTGCAAATTCCCATCTCTGAAGCTGTCTGTAATGCATGGATTTAAACGTGATACAGGATTCAAGTTACCATGTCAAAATGTTTCAAAAGCCTGCTGTTATTTTTAAATTGCTTTACTGCTTTATAAATACATTTACATATCATATTCTTTATTCTTTTTTTCCTTTATGTCGCAACTAATTGTTTTTCTTTGTTTGTTTTTTTAGCAATAGTCCTGCACACAAATATTACCTGGCAACTAGTCCCGTTTCGGGGGCCCTGTACCTTTCGGACACCAGCAGCAGGAAGGTGTTTAAAGTGAAATCTCTGAACACAGTGAAGGATGTGGCAAAGAACCTAGAGCTGGTGGCCGGCACAGGCGATCAGTGTCTACCATACGATGAGACGCGCTGTGGGGACGGAGGCAAGGCCGTGGAGGCCACACTTACCAACCCCAGAGGTAAACCTCCATATATCTGAATAATAGTGTCGATATATTTCAGAAACAGACAGCGATTTGGACATTACTGGTTCAATTTTAACATCATTCCCATTAGGCTATGAGCAAATTCCTTTAAATTAAAGATGCTGTAAGCAATTTCAGCTATTTTGCTTCAGCCGCACATACTCTCTCCAAAATGAGTTTCCTCCATATATTTGTACCAGTACAAGCCCTAAGAAACAAATTCAGAGCAAACCCCAAAACCACAGCATGAAATTGATAGCAAAACCTGTGGTTTACATACGCTTGTCAATTTTCCAGTATAGAGAGTACCCATTCTCCTAGTGTAGCATATGTAGTGCTCTGAGGGGAATCTTTGGGGAATTAATGCTTCCTTCTATTTTCACCAAAACAAAGCAATAATATAATGGATTTCCATTTCCTGGTTGGTTTTCCGTCATTTCAAAGTAAAGGAACATTTGTGACTGAAGCCGTGATTATCTTGCATTATAAAATGCAAATGAAATATGACGTACCCAGCGTCATGTTTCCCTTTGTCATCTGCAGTGACGTTGAAATGATTCACATGCTCTTAAATAGCTTGAACAGCACCACACGTATCTCTTTTCCCCAGGATGCTCAATGCCTGGTTGTTGTTCCTCAGACATAAATAATGAATTTAGCACATGGATTTTTTATTAGACTTCTGGCTTCTTATTGAGCATGTTGATGCTGAGAGATATGCATTTCATTCTGTCCTTACAATTGACCGTTCGCAAAAACCCACCCACCCCTAGTTACTGTTGCCATGACTGACAAATAATGCCACTCTCACACTACACATGTGTTCTCACGCAGTGAAAAATACATCGAAATGAAAATGAATAAACATCAGAAAGTATTTTATTTCAACCGCGGAACACACCATTTTTCAAGTGTAAGTCCACCACTCTCCTGTCTGATTTGTGGTTAAGGCTGGAAGGGATACAGCTGCGGCTACTGGGCATGCGCATTTACGTATTTTCCGAGCCAATAATATAACGTGAAACCTATGAAAATGGTTCATTCATGTATTCATTCATGCATTAATTCATTTATTTGTTTGTTTGCTTATGTTAAAGGTGATTCTCATAAAATAACATATTACCAGTAATATAATTTAATTAATTTATTTTTTTTATTAGACTTTTATTTAAATTAGCATTTTTATTTACACTGGCATGCATCAAAGGCTGTACAACAATTACTAGTACAACAAGTACTAGCACTTACCATTTTCAATGATTTTTCTTTTTTTATATTTTTTGAATTATGGTATTGAGAATTGTATTGTATTTTAAATATAAAGTATGTAGTGTTACAAAAATAGACTTAATTTTCTATTTCAACTACATTTTTAAAAATGTATTTATTTATTTAGATTTGTGAAATATGAATCTTCTTGACTGCTATGTAATTCACCTAATTGTTGATCATTGTCTCCAGGCATTACTGTGGATAAGTATGGCGTGATCTTCTTTGTAGACGGCACCATGATCCGCCGCATCGATCAGAACGGTATCATATCCACCCTGCTGGGCTTCAACGACTTGACCTCAGCACGACCCCTGAGCTGTGATTCAGTGATGGACATCTCGCAGGTGGGTAGCCTTCTTGTGTTCCCTCTGCGGCTTTCTAACCCATCACGCCTCTTTATAAAGGCCAGTTTATGGCAGGATTTGTGAAAGGCCACCACAACTATACTGTTCTGCCATCATGTTTGGCATAGCCGTCATATCAGCCTTAGAGATGGTGAAGGGTTGCAGCTGACAACTCTTCAGGGCAGTTCAAGGGTCTTTGTGTTGCCTTGGGTTGCAGTAACCCAGATGCTGGCTACAGCTGCAGGCCTGCGAAATCCAGTTTCAAGCTGACCTACAACCTGAGCGACAGAGCTGCTCCTTCCATCCCAAAAACACGCTCGGAGAGACGTGCACTCTCTCGTCACCCTAGGCGCTGTAAACCAATCCAAATGTTACCTGTCACCCCAGGCAAGGACGCTGTGCTGACTGCCATCTCTAAAGTATCATTTTTGGATGCGACGCTGCCCTAGAGGTCCAAACCTGGAGCTTTTCAGGCTGCTTTGGTTTTCCTTTACTTTATTTTGCCTGCAACGTTCTCCCAGTGTCAAGACAATCAACAATGCCTGCAGTTATAATGACAAAGAAAATATAGTTGACTGTAATAAGCTTTTGCCTTGATTCTAAAGTAAAAATCTACATTATGCATTCCTTTACCCAATTTTATGTTTTCAGGAAACTGAAATGTTCAGTGACTGTTTAGAAATACAGTACTAGATATCAATGCAGTGTAATTTACTCAATCATTGCACTGAACTCATAAAGTCTGTGTTATAGTGTCCTTATTGGAAAAGTATAATAGAACTCCACAGGAAATCAGACTTCCAGCTTGGAAACATTTTTTTGTTTAAACAGCAATTTTAAAATCTTGACATGCCCCAGTGTATGACGTCACTGGAAAATGGCAGCAGCCAGGTAGATGTTGTCAGGTAATGGCAGACATTTAACAAATACAAATTATCAGTGAGTCAAAGTTGCTGCATTACTAAAAGTCTGAAAGAAAGCAATTTCTCATTGCTGCAGTATGAAAAAAAAAAAAAATACAGAGGAAAAATCATAGTGATTTCTTTTTAATTATAATATGAACATGAATTACATTTAGATAAACAAATGTTGTATACTTACTATTGAGCTTTAAATTCAAATATTTTTGTGCATTATAGTAATAAAGGTTAGATTTTTTTTTTTTCATATTACAGTAATGGGAATTTGTGAACCTTTGCTAATGTAATATGGGAACTTTGACTCATTGAGATATTTACTATAAATATTAATATACCATTTAAAAGTTCTGGCCTGTTATGCTCACCTGGTCTGCAAGATTGCTTTATTGATCAAAAATACTGTAAAAACGATAATATTCTGAAATATTATAACAATTTAAAACAACTGTTTTGTATTTGAATATATTTTAAAATGTAATTTATTCCTGTGATGGCAAAGCCGATTTTTTTTTAGCAGCCATTACTCCAGTCTTCAGTGTCACATGATTCTTCAGAAGTCATTGTAATATCATGATTTGCTGCTGAAGAAACATTTCAGTGTTGACAGCTGTGCTGTTTAATATTTTTGTGGAAACCATTAAATATATTTTTCAGAATTCTATGATGAATAGAAAGTTCAAAGTTTATCCTTGCTGAATAAAATGATTAAATCCCCTCAACCATAAAAAAATAATCATACTGAATGTACATTTTATTTACATTATATTTACATTAAACATGTTATGTAATGCATAGGAAAATTATTTCATTTAAAAAATAGGCTTCATTTTCTTTATTCATTTTTTTTTTCTTTCTTTCTTTCTTTTTTACTTTTGGGGCCAGGCAGTTTCTTGACAGTTTTTGTGAGATTCACCTTGCAACCACTGAAACTGGATACATATTTTTATGGATCTCATCTTTGATGACTCTTCAAAACCACAGTAGGAAGATCATAAATTGAATGAAATGAGAAAAAAACACGATGTAGTCCAACACATGAATTGTATTCAACCTTCTGGTTTTGCTTACATATATCTGTCTAGCTTACGGTTTGCTCAATAATGCCTCTGCCTCCTGACTGAGAGGCTTTATTTTGCTGAGAGGATGTGGATCACTGGGGAGACGACCTCCAGCTGCACCACAGAGAAAAAACCTCTCTAGCCTGAAACACACTCACACACACAGAAAGACCACTGCAGTCCCAGCCTCAAAGATGACAAATCACACCAGCTTCTGCCAAAGACACTCAGACAGTAAAAAGCATCCATTAAAAATGCATGTGCAGCACACGCTCACTGCATCAAACACACCGCCGCATTACTTAAGCCTGCTGCCACACTTTTAAGAGCTCATCTGAAGCCTGTTTCCTCCCTCTCATACACCGCCTGCCAATTCTCACCTAGATCCGACAAAAAATATCATATTTTTTGGTGCCGGGTAGTTCATTAACATGTGATGCTCTTTAGGTCCCGATATCTCCGCTTCCAATAACCTTGGAAGCTTCAGTTCTGTGATGGCTTCATTCCTTTCTATTCAGATCTTGCATTCAGAGCACACCTCGCATTATATTCCAAATTTGTTTGCCTTTCGGGCAGCACAGGCACCCTGCACGAGAGCTATGAATTTGAGACTTGGCAAGAATATTTCTTCTCAACTCTTACATCGGTTTCTGGAATAAATATTCCCCTCATTCCCTGGTGAACATAGAAATATGGTGATAACTGCACATTCGTGGAGGAATGAGAGTATTTAAATGTCTTTTTACTTCAGTGATGGTTATTTTTGCTACGCAATTCAGGAGTTTTCCACTGGGGTTCATCAAAATTTAGAATTAAAAAAACACACAAAAATGATTTTCATACTTCATATTTTTGTCTTGTTTCCACTGCAAATATTAAACATTCTTAAATCAAGATAAATTTACTTGAGGAGCAAAATCACTGAGATTTGATTGTATACTCTATGTAAAATGTTTATTTCATTGCATTTTAATTGTCTTTCCTCAAATTAAAATTTAAAATAATTATGAATTTGACTGACCCTGTGCCTAGCTCCACCTTAAAACATTACTAAGCAATCCTACCTTAGCAACTATAGTCATCCGCTATTTCCTCAGTTTTTGTTCTTGTTTAGTGTACAGTACAACTATAGAGTATCTGTGTGTTTGGGTAGTTTTCAACATAATATTATAGAATATTATCCAAAATAAGTCTTATAAGTGACGCAATGTACCCAGAGAGGATACAAGGAACTTGGTCTCATGACGAAAATGTACACCTGGGAACTTTTTCACAAGACACAAAATACGTATCGACATGTACGTTTCATGACATATTCGATGTGAAATGTCCACTGGGTGGTGCTAAAAGAGTGTTTGTTTTTTTCCCCTGGAACTGATGAACGCACAAATGGTACATTTTATGTGACGTTGGTTTTGTACGTGTCACCTCAGTTCTGACTTGAAATGTCTATTGAGTGGCGCTATAAGTCTAATGCTCTGTGACGTTTTAAAATAACGTACCATCTGCACTACACCTAAACCTACCCGATAATATGAACAAAAGTGAATGTGACGTTAAAACATAATCGCAAGCATGCCATTTAGCTTGTTTTTCGATCTCTCATATTAATATTGTGAAATATTATTACAATTTAAAAGGACTGCTTTCTATTTCAGTATATTTTAAAATGTAATTTATTTCTGTGATTGCAAAGTAGAATTTTCAGCAGTTTTCAGTGTCACGTGATCTTTCAGAAATCATTCTAATATGCTGATTTGCTGTGGAAACCGTGACATGTTTTTTTCTGTATGTTTTGATGAAAAGAAAGTTCAAAAGAACAACGTGTATTTGAAATAGAAATCTTATGCATCGTTATAAATGTCTTCACAGTCACTTTTGATGAATGCGCCCTTGCTAAGTATTAATTTCTTCAAAAACAAAAATCTTGAGTAGTTGAGAGTTTGAGAATGTTATTCATTTCGTTATTGATTCAGGTCATTGTAGTGTCGATAGTAACTAAAGAGTTTTAGGTGGGCGGAGCTTAGCGAAAGGTCAACTCTGCATCCTGTTTGCTACCTCAGGAATTTGATTGGAATTTAAATGGTGCAGTACTCTGTTATCTACAGCAACGGCTGCTCCAAAACAGCATGACTTCAAACTAAGCGAGCGATTATTTTCCTTTTTATGACGTGAATCAAAATTGATAAGAAACGTCACAGTAAGGACTGTATTTTGAAAAGGCTGTTTAAGACGCAAGCTGGCTTACATGCTTTCAGACAAGGTCAAGCCTGCGTGTTCTCATTACGTGTGCTTCAGCGTATGTTGAAGGATTTAACGGCAGCTGTTCTAGTGTTGGATTTATGAGGGTGTGAGCCGTTTATTCTCTCGCTCTGTTAGTGTGTGAAAGTGTGAGGAGTAGATGGAGAAATAGAGATGATACATCCTGTCTATCACTCACAGAGGTATCAAATCCCACCTCCGGCCCCCCACCCCACACAGCCGCTGTATATTTAATCGTCACTATTCAGAAGAAAATGGATTTGATAAACAAAGAATTACCCTGATAGCACATAAAAACATCAAGACATCTGTTCATTGAGTGCGTTGTCATCTGGAAAATGTCTTATTTGTTCCATGCAATATGTTGCAAAAAGCCAAGGATTCCTGAAACAACATCCTTTCTGCTGCTGGAATAAATTTTCTAGCATTAAGTCATCTAATCATATCCTTGATGCCAAACCTACCCTAGAAATTGGATGGAAGTGATTGGTGGCTTAGAATGCTGTTGAATCCCTAACCCTGGATTTAACCCTAACTCTGAAATCTGATTGGTTGTACCTCGTACCTAACCTTAAAATCTGATTGGTTATTGGCAGTGTTGTTCCAAGAACCAAAAAAACCTGCCCTATTTAAGGAAATCACCTTGAGCAATGCAAAACAACTTTCCCAGAGGGTTTTTCAACAATATTCAGATGTTTTTGCAGGGTTTTAGACCAACAAGATAGTAAATAATAATTAGTGCTGTCAACATTGGCGTGTTAACGATTAATTTTTCCAGTTTAATGGTATTAAAAATATTTAACACAGTTAATGCAGGGGCAGCGCTAGGGTTGGCCACCCCACTCACAACTGCTGCTTCTGCCTATTTTTTTCTTGACAAGAATTGCATTTATTTAGTCACAGAAATATGGCAACGCACACTGTAACCTGGATCATTTCATATTAAAGTGCGAATGAAACTATGAGCGTGCGTGTCAGATCCACGTCACGTTCAGCAGCGGCAGCTCTTAAAGTAAGAGCAGCCAAATAACATATTAACCCAGCTACTGTGATGTCTGTTAATCAAAGAACAAAAGAAAAAAAGAGGAAATCAATAACTTTTGTAGCTTTAAGGATTCATCTATATTTAATTTAGAATTTAGTGTTGATAACTTTATTCAATTTCTGTATATTTCCTACTTGCAGAAGGTCACAGATAAATATGACATTTATTATAATTGGTTTATGTGAAGATTGTTTTAAGTTCACTTAAATTAGAAGTTATTTTTCCAATAAATGTTAAAATTGATAGCTCTCAATTATACTGTAATGTCGAATGGCTATAGTCAATGATTAAATATTAGGAAAAAAGAGCAATTTCCTAGAGACATCTGTAGTATCAGTGATACTTGCCTTCATAATTTGCCGTCATAAAAAAAGATGCCACTAAACAAATATTAAAAATATACTGTCTTTATGTTGTTTCTACATTAATTTGAAGACTGAATGTGAAATTATTTCAATATAAAAGTATGTTTAAAAACTTTAATGTTAGGTGGGATTAATCGCGATTAATTTCAGAAAAAATGTGTGATTAATTCGTTTTTTGTTTTTTTTTTATCTATTGACAGCACTAATAATAATAATAATAATAATAATTATAATGATGAGTTACAGTTATATATTTTGTTATATATTTTGAGAAGGAGGTCTTTCACAAATCATATTTGGCGTTACTTGACATTAAAAACTTAGAAAAGCCTTGATTTATAGTTTGTCCTTAATATGTTTATTAGATTTGTACACACATATTGCACTTAAAACCAAATGCAATGCTTTCCAGATGATGTTCTTTCACTGACGTCTCGATAAGGTACTGGGTAACTTTTCTCGTCCCTTCAGTGATTGTTTTAAATTGACATTTGGTTTTGGTTAAAGCCTGTCCCTCACCACCTCCACTTCTGCTCTGCTGCTCCATGATGTGTCTTATTATATTAATCCCTCTGCCGTGATAAGAGATCTCAGTATCATGTCATATGTGTGTGTGTCTTGTAAGTTTCAGCTCGGGGGAGATATCACTGACCGATATCGAACAGAACATGGTGACTCAGTTAGGCAGTGAGAGTCTTCTTTCTTCGGGTCTTACTGTGACTTAATCGTATCTTAAAATCAATGCGTGGTGCTACTTAAGCCATGGCAGTGGCTGTGGCCAATAGATTACTGCAAACCAGCGTCCAAGAGGCAGTTTGATATAGATCAGCTCAGGGTGCGGGCATCATTTCCAGGAATGAGTGCAGAATGGTGTATTGAGTCCTATGTTTTATGTTGAGTACTTATCAGACAGTCCAGGATCTTCAGGATACTGAAATCCTGGCGTTTGTACGATCAACTATAATATGGCTTGTCCCTACTTTTTTTTAGTTCCCCAGGGCCATTGCAGTTTTGAAGTGTTTTATTTAATGCTGGATTCTGATGCATTCATAGTTGTCTGGGTTGTTGTGTGCACAAAATCACAAAAAAAAAAAAAAAAAAAACTTGGAACATTTTATTTTATTTTATTATTTTTTTTGCAATCTCGGTTTTTGTTGTTGTTTTTCAATTAATGCTAAAATGTTTAGTTTTTTTTGTTTGTTTTATTTAATTGTTGTTGTTGTTGTTGTTGTTACTAGTTGTGTGATCATACCACCAAAAGTTAAGACATTTGCACAGAATTGTATTTAAAATAATAATAATAATAATAATAATAAAAATAAAGAAAATAAACAAAATTTGTTTGTTTGTTTGTTTTTTGTGTTTTGACTAGTTATTTGATCATACCACCAAAAGTTGAGACATTTACACAGACTTGTTTTAAAAATACAAAATAACTATTTGTTTATTTGTTTGCTTTTTTAATTGAACATGCAGCATTATGATACCATATGGCATTATTATAGCATAATTCTGTTTGAAATGTAAAATACTGTACTTATTGTTGCATTATGCATGTTGTTTCACATACACAGCTTTTAAGAAAAAGTAAGCACTTTACTTTGTATTCTGTAGCCATCTACTTGCCATCTATATTACCCATAACTTTTCACCCAGAGTTTACCAGGTATTTTGAATTATCATGTAGTATCAAGAGGTATAAAGTATTAATGCTAAATTATACTTTTCTAATATTAAGTGACTGTCTGAGTCTGTAAAATGAAGTTTGTAGCCATTTCTTTTTCGTTTGAATGCCACATTTGTTTGTTTAACTCTCTGATGAAAATGTCAGCATAATGTTTTTTCAGCCTCTTCAATTATAAAGTCACATTTAGGAATCTATAATGAGACAGTCAGCAAACTTTGAAGGCAGGTTTTAATGTACTACATTAGTCATGCCATTTACATAGCTTTTCTCACTTCTCCATAAAAACCAACATGTCCCAGTGGACAGCTCTAGATTAGTTTGCGATTTTTATGTAATACTTTTAATATTAAGCTCAGCTTGGTAGCTTTTTGTCTATTCTCAGAGTGCATTAAAAGCATCTTTTAATCAGCCAACCTTGTTAGCATGCCAAGAACACTATTGAAATGAGACACTTCATATTCGGCCCCTAAGAGTGTGATTGCGGTCCCCTAGTGAAGTGAGGGTCTGTGCAAATTCACCAGATTCAATCATTTCTATGTTAAAAGCCTGCTGCATTATTTTCTGAACAATAAGTCATAATTTAGGCAGCCAAGCAGGAGGCAGCAGGTCTCATTTGATACGTGTTGTTTTGAAGGTCCTGTTACCCTGCTTCCCATTCGCTTTCCATTATGAAATTAATAAGCCAAAGCTAGAAAAAGACATCCATGTGGAGGGGTGACAGATACAGTGCAAATATGGGGTTTTGGGAGTCCATGGTTTAATCTGATCATTTGACTCACTTGTTCTCTCCTGCTTCTCTTTCTTATCACCATTTCAACTTCCCTTTTTAACTTTCATGTTTATCAGATAGAGCAGCCTCAACTCAAGAACTGTTTGTCTTCTGCGGCAATTGTGACCTATTCAAACTTTTTTTTTCATTGTATTTGCTTTTCCATTTTTAATGTAGCGTCTGGCATTTCAGTTTTCACTTCCTCCGCTGTAGAAAAAAGTGCAACACTCACTCTACAAACAGAAATGTAACCATTTAACTATTATAATAACAATTTGTTTAAAATAAAATTTCTGCCAAGCTCAGACATCAAGTGTTTCTCAGTCAAACAGGGTATTTATAAGAACCTTTACAATATGCAACAGAGATTGTGTCTGTAATAAAGGAAATGTACAAATCATCATCGTCAACAACAACTTAAATAAAACCTGCCATAAAGAGGACTTAATCAAGAAATATGTTATGGCATGTATTATTATTATTATTATTATTATTATTATTATTATTATTAATAATAATAATAATAATAATAATAATAATAATAATAATAATAATAATAATAATAAAACACACCATAAAGAGGATGAGGGTGATTTTTTATACCAATAGCAATTATTGCTGAATTTTATATTTTGATATTATTTATTCACAGACTTTTGTGTATGCCAAAAGCAAATATTGTTGGATTTAAAACTGTATGTTTTTTCTAATATTTATTTTTTTATTGTAACTTTTTTTTTATTGTAACTGTTTAACTATAATAACTATTTTTTTTAAAAAAAAGTTACTGCCAACATCAGACATCAAGTTTCATGTTTCTCAGTCAGAGTATTTATAAGAACCTTTACAATACAACAGAGATTGTGTCTGTAATAAGGAAGTAGCTTCTAAAAAAAAAAAAAAAACTTTACATCACCATTTATTTATTTTTAAAGTATCAAAATTTAATTAAAAAAAAAACAGAATTTTAAAATTAAAAATCTGTTTGTGTACAAATCATCATCATCTTAAATAAAACATGCCATCAAGACGACTTAATCAAGAAATATGTTATAGCATGTTTATTATTATTATTATTATTATTATTATTATTACTATTATTATTATAAAGCATGTCATAAAGAGGATGATTTTTCTAAACCAATAACAATTATTGCTGAATTTAATATTTTGATCCTTTTTTAATTCACATTCTTTTGTGTATGCCAAAAGCAAATATCAACCCAGGCTCATTGGAAATACGTGCCTCTACATACATTTCTGCAGCACTGTAATTATGTACCTTACTGCACGTTTCGCTGCAGTTTCAAAGTGAAATGTCCAGAGAGTGGTGCTAAAACACACGTTTAATAAGTGACCGTGGCACGTTTTTATTTCGTTGGTACAGACACGTATTGCAACGTTTTTATTATGCTGCTTGAGGTACGTATTGTGGTCGTTCAGAATGCAAATATCCGGTGAGTGTCGCTAAAGGTTAATGCTCTAACTTGTTGAAAATATCCCCTACGCCAAACCCAACCCAAAACCTACCCGATAGTGTTAACAAATGCAAAAGTAATATAAAAACGTATTCGCTGATCCAGCCATGCTAGTTTAACTTCCTCATGCGAACTTGAGCTGTTTTGTTGATCCGTCGTTTCCCGGGGTTCGTACCGGAGCTATTCATCACCCAAGTGCAACGTATCACGTGAGCTACCGAGTAAACCTACTGAATTAGAAAACTCATGCATATGAAGCTGTATATGTGGCAACAAAGTCCAAAAGTAACAGTTTTCAAATCGTGCAGGATGTTAAAATTGCTTTGAAGTCATAACATAACTTTCTGCAAGTAATTGTGTGAAAATTAGCCTTTATTAATCAAAACTCTGTACCTGTAAATCATACTTTGTGTGAAAAGGAATAAAAGTTGTCGAAGTTTTACTGCCTCTAGTGTTCATTTCAACTGGAAACTGCAGTGAATCATACATGTAGGTACGTTTTTTCAGTTTTGCAGAAATGTATGTAGAGGCACGTATTTCCAATGAGCCTAGGTTGGCAAATATTGTTGTATTTATTTATTTATTTATTTTATTTAGTTTTTTATTGTTTAATATAAGAAATAAAGTTAAATTTGTTTGTGTTTGGACTTTTTTAATTTAGATTTTTTTTAGTTTAACCTTCTCTGTAGTTGTTTGAGCACCTGCTTCACTTCTTGCCATGGCAAATGTCTTTTCAAACCTAAAAAATAAAATATATTCTTAATGTCGCATTATAACAGTGTATTTTTCCCTTGTCTCACATAGGTGCGTCTAGAATGGCCCACTGATCTGGCTGTGAGCCCGATGGACAATTCGCTTTATGTTCTGGACAATAACGTAGTCCTGCAGATCTCAGAGAACCATCAGGTGAGGATTGTCGCAGGAAGACCAATGCATTGTCAGGTACCTGGCCTAGATCACTTCCTAGTCAGCAAAATCGCCATCCACGCCACCTTGGAATCCGCCAACGCTCTCGCCGTCTCCCACAATGGCTTGCTTTACATCTCCGAGTCGGATGAGAAGAAGATCAACCGTGTCCGTCAGGTCTCAACCAATGGAGAGATCTCTCTGGTCGCTGGCGCCCCCAGTGGCTGCGACTGCAAGAATGACGCTAACTGCGACTGCTACTCGGGCGACGATGGCTATGCCAAAGATGCCAAGCTAAACGCGCCCTCTTCGTTGGCGGTTTCGCCCGATGGAGAACTATTCATCGCTGACCTGGGTAACATACGTATCCGATATGTTAGGAGGAACAAAGCGTTCCTCAACCCGCTCAACATGTATGAGGTTTCCTCGCCCATCGATGACGAACTCTACCTGTTTGATGTGAATGGGAGTCACAGCTACACTCAGAGCTTGACCACTGGAGACTACCTGTACAACTTCACCTACTCTGGTGAAGGTGACCTGAGCAGCATCACGGACAAGAATAAGAACAAAGTAACCATTCGTAGAGACACAACGGGATTGCCGCTCTGGCTGATGGGTCCTGATGGCCAAACGTTCTGGTTCACTATTGGAACTAATAATGCGCTGAAGAGTGTTGCTGCCCAGGGTCAAGAGCTTGCCATGATGACTTATCATGGAAGCTCAGGTCTGCTGGCCACAAAAAGCAATGAAGACGGATGGACTACCTTCTACGAGTGAGTATACTTTCTATATACTTTTTTTTTTGGCTGATAACTTTTCCATGCGGCATCAAGTGTAGAATATGTCATACAAAGAAGCTATTTTTGTTCAGATTTAGATAAGTCAAGAAGTAACATTTGTGTGAAGCAATTATAATGTATTTTTTTAATATTAATAATAAGGTTTTTATAATAATTAAGTTTTTTATAATAATATAGTTATATTTAACATTAATGTTTTGATTTTTAAAATTTTATTATAATTACATATAATACAAAAATAAAATATACATTAACATCATACATATGTATATATGTATATGATGTTAGTTCATAATCTTAAAATTGTTTTATGAATTTTTTGTTAAAATGATGAATAATTATTTATGTTTAGCTTTAATATTTAGATTTATGAAATTGTAATATTACATAGAACATAAAAAATACATATACACCAGTATGTTTATAATGTAAATGTTGATCATCTTATTTTAAAATTATTTTATTTTCTATTATGTTATATTGTATAAATAATTATTTATATGTATCATTTTAAGATATTTAACATACTGTATGTAACATTTGATTTTTTCTAGGTTATATACATGTACATATTATATATATATATATATATATATATATATATATATATTAATAATCCTACATAGTCTTAAATTATTACATATATTACATATAAAATATATATATATATATATATATATATATATATATATATATATATATATATATATATATATATATTATTCAATTTAACATTAATATTTTTCTTATTAATATTAAATGTTCGGAGGTAATTACTACTTTTAAGAAAGTGACATCCTTTGAATGCCCATCATTTCTTCACAATATTTTTTTATACTTATTCAAGCTACATCTGAGAATGACAAATCAGTTTTTGGCTGCATACAGAGTTCCACATTCATTGCTGCATAC
The DNA here is from genome assembly GCA_039654775.1 of Spinibarbus caldwelli. NCBI lineage: Eukaryota > Metazoa > Chordata > Actinopteri > Cypriniformes > Cyprinidae > Spinibarbus > Spinibarbus caldwelli. Next base: position 22,549,905 of record CM077253.1, on the reverse strand, counting down.
TTCACAGTGAGCTTCACTCGACTACTGGAAGCTAAATTTACTCTTGCTCACAGTAAATTGCAAAGGTCTTGGTTGGCTGTGGGTCATGTTACTGTAGATACAGTCAAGAGTTCACAAGGTCTCTGTGGTTTATTGGACTTCAGTCATCTGCTGTAAGGTAATTGGTTTCAAGAGTATCTCCGACAAGCGTTGTTTTTGGAGCTTCTGCTTCTGCAGTTCAGGCACTCATTTTCTTTTCACATTTACACAATCTAACCTTTAAAAAGTATTCTGATTATATGAATAAAAAAGTAAAATATTTATATTATATATACCAGAATATAAATTAGTCGGTGTCAGCCAATGGCCCTTAGGGGCACAAATGTTCAGTTCCATCGTTTTTTTTTTTTTGTTTTTGTTTTTTTTAATACACCTATGGTGTATATAAGGCTGAATACTGGTTTTGCATTAGTTATAATTTGTTTTGATCAACCAGGTGTAGGGCTGGGCGATTTTTTCGATTTTATCGATTAATTCGAATTTAATGTTTTGCCACGATTTTATTTTTTAGAAATCGAAGAATCGCGATTTTGAATAAAAATATTAGCAAATGTTAGAATTAGACACTTTGACAATATGCTGGTGATAACAGTAAAGAGAAAAGAACGAGCCACCGCATGTCGGCGCACTTGATTAACCACTCACGTGACGCGCTCATAGGCGCAGTTCACACAGAATGCGCTTTTGTGTTGACAAAGATGCGACGCGGGCAGTGGAATAGGAAAAAAAAAAAGTGCAAGAAGATAGGAATTGGATTTCTCTTAACTTGAGTGCCACGTTTTTAGAATGCTATTTCATGAATGAGACGCTGCAAGTGACGCGAGTACAACAGTCAAATGGGTCCATGCTTACATAGAAAAAACAATGGAAAAGCATCACAATTGAATAAAGAAACCTGTAAAGAACTACTACTGTATGTCTATTTCATGTTTGCATCATGGTGACAGGTTTCACAGAACATTTATTGTTAATAGTTTACTGGTGTCATACATTCAGAAGTCAGAAAGAGCTTTATTACTAAGTATGTTTACACACACACAAGGAATTTGACTTGGTGACAGGAGCTTCCAGTGCAGAAGAAAGTATGGACATAGTGCAAACTAGTGCAGCAGACATAGGAATTACACAGTAGAGATGGGGTATAACACTAATATATATATATATATATATATATATATATATATATATATATATATATATATATATATATATATATATATATATATATAAAAAAAAAAAGAAAATTAAATAATGCACTAGGATATACAGAAGTAGAAATATAGAGAAATTAACTCTTTAAATGAAAGTACAGATATATTTACAAGTGTGCAGTTTATAAATGTGCAATTTTCAGATTCTATGTATAAAGTCAATCATTTTGAATTTGAATTACATTGACTGTTGAGAATTTTTTAATGCATTTTCATTGTAGCCTATTATTTCCGAACATATAACACGTATAAGACAAGTTTGCACAGGATGTAGTTTTCTGCAAAGATATTTAACAAGTGATTTGTTTAACATTTACATCATGTTGACAACATGTGTGGTGCAATTGGAATAGAATTTTCTTTAACTAGAGGGTTAATAAAGAAAAAGTTATTTGAATCATGTTGTAGTTACATTTTTAAGTTGACTAGTTAAAAATCGTCAAAAATCGAGTATCGGTCAAACATTCTGAAAAAAATCGAGATTTTATTTTTTTTGCCAAATCGCCCAGCCCTAACCAGGCGTGTAATTCTGGGTAGTCAGTGGTGCCACAGGCACGCTAGCTAATGTAAGACAACAGCTATTTGTCTAAGTTTTCGATTTTGTTCCAATTACCAATTAAAATTTTAGTTTTGCCTGTAGGCCCACTCATTTTTTGGATGCCCACCCAAATATTAAATCCATCCTGTGCCCCTGTAACTGATTCCAGATTAACTAAAATGTAAACCTTTTTCTAGAGAAAATGATTTTCGGCTCTCACTCTGTATAACAGAACAGAAAATGGGTTTGCGTTAATACATATGTAGCATATTGATTAGCATTACTTTCATGTGACCCTGACTGTAGGCAAAACTAATTTAAAACTACTTCACACACATTTATTGTTTGCACTGTTTTATTTTAATGTACAAATGCTGCATATTTGATAAGGCACAGTAAATGGTCGTAGATAACCAGCCATAAATGGCATTGCCTCGAGCGTTCAAGAAAGTTCAGTTTTCCGTCCTTTGTTTCAGCCCCATGCTGTCATATCATTTGTTTAATCCCCCGTTTGCCAAATGAACAAATGGCAGGCAAAGTACATTTACTCAATAATTGCAATTAGTGAGAGAGAGAGAAAAACAATAATTAACATCAGGAACAGTTGCTCTGTTGTTTTTTTCCTTCCTTAGCAATTAGATCCGTCCATTCCCTCTGGCAACATGAGGTCGTCTTTTGTGATAAAGAAAGAAAGCTTGGTTGTTGAGGGTTTTTTGTAATTTGTAATTTGATATTTTATTTTGCATAATTAACTTTGAAGGTCAAGCTGCCATCTGAGGGTCAAAGTCACTATTTTCCTGCACTAGAACAGAGCAGCCTAAACAATTTATCTACGCACTCCAAAGTGTGGCACATGTGGTTTATCATCTCTGCCACCTGAATTCATTAAGTCCCTGTGAAGCGTGTTCGCCTGCGGACGTTACATCGGCCAGGACTCGTGCACAAACTGTACGGCGAGTAGCCTACGCATAACAAAGACTTCTGCTATGATGTGGGTCTATTCAGCTCTGGAGGAAACATGTTTTTATGTATACTAACAGAGCGTTCTTTAAAATAATAATAATAATAATAACTGGATTCAAACTCTTGTCCATTTTTAATTCTGGAACATCTGCATTCTTCCACCAAAATAAACAACATTTGCAGTTAAACATGTCAGAGCTACCTTAAAGGATTAGTTCACCTCAAAATTTCTGTCATTTTAATTATCCTCAAATCTTATATGGAACATTAATTTCAGTGAATAGACAATTAGGCTTTTAAGCTTCAAAAATGACTCAAATGTATTTAAAAATATTTTAGTATATTATATTATATATTATATAAATATTTGATATTTCTTTTAAATAGCTGTTGAGCTTTCACAAAAAAAAAAAAAAAAAAAAAAAAGCTCTTCTTAGGTTAATAATTTTAATTATATAGGTTTGTTTATTTATTTATTTAATCTTATTGATTGTAAAGTGTCCTTGGAACAGCTTTGGAACAGTGAATTAAATATGAATTAAAAATATGCTCATGTTTTCAAAAAATGACTACCATTTAAAAGTTTGGGGTTTAGAAATTAAAACTTTTATTCAGCAAGAACAGCTTTAAAAGAATATAACTTTTATTTAGCAAGGACACATTAAATAGATAAAAAAAAGTGACAGTACAGATGTTTATAATGTAACAGAAGATTTCTATTTCAAATAAATGCTGTTATTTTGAACTTTCTAACAAAGAATCCTGAAAAATTGTATAATGGTTTTCACAAAAATATAAAGCAGCACAAATGTTTTCAACACTGACAATAATAAGAAATGTTTTTTGAGCAGCAAATCAGCATTTTAAAATGATTTCTGAAGGATCATGTGCCACTGAAGACTGGAGTAATGATGCTGAAAATTCAGCTTTGCATCATAGAAAAAAAAATACATTTTAAAATATATATTAGAAAATAGAAAACAAATAAATGCTGTTATTTTGAACTTTCTAATAATTAAAGAATCCTCAAAAAAATGATCATGGTTTCCACAAAAATGTGAAGCAGCACAACTGTTTTCAACATTGATAATAATAAGAAATGTTTCTCGAGCAGAAAATCAGCATATTGAAGGATCATATGACACTGAAGACTGGAGTAATGATGCTGAAAATTCAGCTTTGCATCACAGGAATAAATTACGTTTTAATTACATATTAGAAAATATAAAAGTTATTTTAATAGTAACAGTTCTAAACATCATTTTAAATTGTAATAATACATTTTAATCACAATATTGCTGTTTTTACTGTATTGTTGATCAAATACATGCATTCTTGGTGAGCATAAAATAAACGTTTGAACTGTAGTCCATGCTTTTTCAAAATCATACCAGGATACTCATGTTTTCACATCAGTCGCGTGAACACAAAGGGTCTCAGGCAGATATAGACATTCACACCGTTGTTTACGAGTGCTTTCTTCCCCCCGCTGTGGCCTTGACTCAGTGGTACATCTCGACCAATACTCCAATCCCAGGGTGCTTTGAGGCAGTCAGTTCTCCATGACTACAATAGACTGCTGCTCTAAAAAGGAGATGTTTGGTCACCGAGATGAATCAGTCGGCACTTACTCCACACTGCTGAGAGAGCGCTCACGTGGAGGTTGGCAAATAAAAAAATATAGGGAGGAAAGGAACAAAGTAGGAGAAGAAAACAGGATAATTTAGTTTGCTTGCCAGAGAACAGAACAAAAGTGTTGTGGTTCGACTGCAGTCATTCACTCCTCTATTTAGTTGCCAGCCCCCAACCTCCTTTCTTCGCCTCTTGAAAAAACGGAGCAGCAAAAATGATACGACAAGAAGACTTTCAGTTGGGGAATAAAGAGGCTGATAAGAAAAGCATCACCGAAGCTTTCCTCTTTATTACCTCTACAAATGAAAACGGAGGAGACACATTTTGTTCTTTATATACAGTGATTGTTCTTTAACGTGTAGAGCCTGTGAAGTTGATACCGTAGTTTAGATGGTCCAAGCACCTGTGAGATAAAAAGGAAATCTTGGATTCAAATCTCAAGGAAATAGAATCAAAGTCATAGAATATAAAATAAGCATTTCCATCAAATCAGATTTGTTTCTAAAATATTATCTTTGAAGTTCTTAGTGTTTGTTGGATCCTTTCACAGACTACTTGCTGCTGTCACTTCTAGTTGGACGAAAGATCTGTCTGCAAGAGTACCGCTCTACCCTCAGTTTCTCCCAGTGAAACTGTCATATTGCATTTTATTTTCAGAACCAAGCAATTTCAGATTACCCAATGAATTTGACTCTGTACAGCTGCTCTACAGCGACATTTGGTTTGAAGCTCAAACTAGGCATGTTCTTAAAGGATAGTTCACGCAAAAATGAAATTTCTGTCATTTTCTCACCCTCACGTCATTCCTTATGACTTTCTTTCGTCTGTGGAACACAAAAGAAGACTCTTGAAGACAAAATCGGGACCCAAACCGTTATTATCATCATTTGTTTTCCACAGAAGAAAGGAAGTCATGAAGGTTTGGAATGACATAAGGGCTAGAAAATAATAATTATCATTTAAGTCTAAGCACTCAGCTTCACAACCCAAGAGGGCCACATTCAAATACAACAAGCCTGTTGGAATAATTGAGCTTGTGTAAGAAGTTCCTCATGGCGTTGCTTAACAATTAAGGTCAGTTTTGTTTTAGAGATTGAAGTTGAAGTGTTATTTTTGTGCTACTTGCATAAGCATACCGAACTGGAAAAATAATGATGTCTGGTAAACCGTTTCAAAAATAGAGAAAGGACCTTCAACCCTTTTCCATTATGGTCCAAAATATTTTGTTTTGTGACACGGTTACATTTTTCTCAGGTCATTCTCTTGCTTGAACAATTCCCTTATTAGAAAGCCAGACCTGAATTTGATTGAAATCCACAGTTGGTCTCATTAAAGACAAGTCAAGCCATCTTTTTTCACACTCTGTTCTCTCCATCTCCACAGGTATGACAACTATGGGCGACTGACAAACGTGACTTACCCCACAGGCAGGGTGAACAGTTACCGCACTGATTCAGACAGTACTGTGCGGGTGCAAACCGAAGGCTCCAACAAAGAGGACATCACGGTCACCACCAACCTTTCGGCCTCAGGAACCTTCTACACGCTCATGCAAGGCAAGAATATCTACAAAACTCTTATTAAACACATCCTAGGGGACACTACTTGGGAATTAGGTGAAGTATTAGCCTAGACATAATAAATGCAGTATATTTCAAGGGTTAGTTCACAAAAATGAAATTCTGCCACTTACTCGCCTTCGTGTCGTTCCAAACCTGTATGATGTGACCACCCTTGGTAAGCTCCAGAAATGAAAGAAAGAAAAAAAAATCAGAATGAAAATAGTTAATATTACTTTATATGTCAAGGTTTCTGAAGCCATTCAGTGACTGTTGACTCAAGAACTGTTGAATCATTAAGTAACTGAACTGCACTTGAGAATTGGATAAAAGAACAAATTGTATTTTTTTAGTTAGTCCTTTTTAATTAATCATTTGTTCATGTTCACAAATCAGACTGAATGATTTGCGCGTGAATAAAAGTAATCAGTTTCTCAAGATCACTGACTCTGAATTGAATGATTCAGTCACACTGGTACATGAGTCAACAGCTCATTAGAGGGGAAGATTATTAGTGAATAATGAATTATTGAATGTTTTTTTATTCAGCAAGGATCAATTAAATTCACTAAAATTACAGATATAATATTATAAAATATATTTTTCAGCTTTTTAAACTTAAAAAAAAATCACACTTTCCAAACTTTATTAAAGCAGCATGACCATTTTCAACTAATAAGAATATAAGAAGAAACGTTTCTTGAGTGCCAAATTAGTACATTAGAATAATTTCTGAAAGATCATGTGTAATGACTTTTTCAAACTTTTTATATATAACAGTTTGCAATTCACTATATTACTGTTTTAGTCTCTATTTTTTTAATTAAATAAATGCAGCCTTGGTAAGGTTGGTAAAGAAGAAATTTTGAAGTGTATATTTTAGTGACTTGGACCACTTTTATGGCCATATTTGGGCACTAAGAATGGCTGTTGAAGATTCCTCCAAATATCACATTAAATAAAATATCACATTAAGAAAGTTGTTCGGAAACGACATGAGGGTGTGTAAATAAAACAAAAGGAACAAGTCACCCAAAAGTAATTACGTCCTTTGTTCTTTTATACACTAGAAATTTAGTAGCTGTACATCAAGTAAAATAACTGTGAGGCAAAATTGATATGTTTGTGGGAAGCAAACAAGCCTCTTCTTCGTGAAATCAATAAAAGCATGAGTGTTTGTATTTTCTCTAAAATCGCAAGACCGCCCACTCATGAAGACAGATGTCCAGATTGATTTCCTGTCGACCACTTTTGTTTGTTCCAGCCTCCCTTTTTCAGCAAGCTCCTGCTTTTCCTGTCCGTCTTAGAAAGCCAAATCTTAATCACTTTGGCCCTCGAGACAGAGGGGTGTGGTTGGGGTCAGGGGCCGCCATTCTAGCTTGTGATTTTCCTTGCATACTTTGGCATTTCGATATCCTGTTTTTCACCTAACCAAGCGCTCCATCGATTCCCAATAAATAGCTTTGAACTCCCTGTGCCCTGCTCTATTTGCTCAGAAACTGTAAAGATTTTTCTGCGCTCCTGTGAGGGTTTGATTTGAAGGGCTGTCCTCCTCCCCTGGGCTTCAATTGGTTTACTGACGACTGCTTCTGAGAGAAGAGGTAGAGGGCGTAAAGTTCTGCTGGTGTTCTTATCCTAGACTAAACTAATGGTCACCTACGCATGATGACCTTGTCCTGGACATCTGCTGGAAAGGAGAAAGAGGGCATCCTGCCAAACGCTTTGCTGCTAATTAATTCACTATTGTCTGCTTTGTAAACGGAAACCAGTTTGGCTTTAGCTCAAGCACAGAGTTTCGCGCATGCAATCTGGATATACATTTTTTGGAGGTGGTGACCTTGTGCTGTTTATTGACTTTCCAAGGTTGAGTGAGTGTGTGTTCGATTTCCAGGTCATTCAGTCAGAGGTTTTTTTCAGGTCATCAATATTATTTACCTGAATAAGCCATCAAAAGACAAATATGCAAAAGCTCCTTATACATTTGACATTGCTGTGATCCAATTTATGCACAACTTTGTTCATCTTTAAACAGTATAAAGAGGACAAAACGGACAACTCATGGAGTTGAATCATTCAATGTGACTTTAAGTCCTGCCTTTCAATTAAAAGCAAGCCAATTATGTTTTTTTTAAGAATGATTTGAGATAAAGACGCTAAATTTATTATAACGTTGTTTTTAGATATTATTTCCATATAAATTTGTAGTTATAAGATATGAAGTCACATTGCGAAATATGAAGTAGCAGTTGCTGGAAATAAAGTCACAACTACGATATATACGTAGACACACCTTCATTTGTCGCAATGGGACTTTATAGTCACATTGCAAGATATGAAGTTACAACTGCTAGAGACTAAATCACAATTATGAGATACAGTCAGATTTCGACAAATATAAAGTCACATTGTGAGATATGAAGTTGCGAAATAGTAATTAATTAATAATTAGTAATTAATTTGTCCCACTGTGACAAATAAAGCTGCATTTATGAATATAAACGCAGCTTTATTTGTCACAGTGGGACTTTATAAGAAATAGTCACATTGTGAGATATAAATTCACAGTTACGAGATATTGTCACATTGCAAGATATGAAGTTGCAATTGCTAGAGACTGAATCACGATTATGAGATATAGTCAGATTTCGACAAAATAAAGTTGAGTTTACGAGAAATAGTCACATTAAATTTGTAATGAAATATAAAGTCACATTGTGAGATATGAAGTTGCACCTACTAGAAATAAAGTCACAATTACAATATGTAAAATCAACTTTATTTGTCGCAATGGGGCTTTATAAGAAATAGTCACATTGTGAAATATAAATTTGCAATTACGAGATATAGTCACATTGCAAGATATGAAGTTGCAACTGCTAGAGACTAAATCACAATTATGAGATATAGTCAGATTTCAACGAACAAAGTTGTGTTTATGAGAAATGGTCACATTGTGAGATAAATTTTGTAATCATTGTGAGATAAATTTCGTAATGAAATATAAAGTCACATTGTGAGATATGAAGTTGCAGCTGCTATTAACAAAGTTGCAATTACGAGATATAATGTGACAATTAAAGTTGTGTTTATAAGAAATACAGTCGCAATTGTGAGATATAGTCTTAATTAGTTTTACATTTTTTTAAACTTGACAGATGTAACATTTTAACAAACACATGAAAATTTGCATTATTCCTAATAAAGTAGATGTAGGTGCAAGTTGAAATTAGCTGCCTGAGGGCATTGGCAAGATGTGAGTGAACTGTTTAGCTGTAAAAGGACTTTGCTGTTTTCTCTCACAAACTCTGACCATACAATTAGGCTTTCACTGTATTTAATTGGAAGAGAATTATTTCAAAATGTTATTCAGTTTATTGTTAACAAGGAAAGAGAGCGTCCTCTACCCCCTAGCTACATGTTAGCTTGTTTATATGGCTGCTGTCTGCACTGCTTTTGCTGAGTAATTAATTCCTTTTGACTAGTAATGAGTTTCATCAAAGCATTCACTGACATTTTCTCATTTGGTACATTGTTCTTGTTAACTGTCTCTCTCTTGCTCTCTTCCGTCTTTATTTCTCTCAGGTTCACCCCCCTTTTTCCATTTCACTGTCTTCCATCTTCTGTGTCCCTCCAAAGCGCTTAGCGAGACCACCTGGGGATGGAGACAGACAATTTCAGATTTAGTTGCATCTCAGTTGCCACAGGCAGACGGCTTCAACTATGATAGCTTTCTGCCTCTCTTTCGCTCTCTCTCTTTCGGTCTTCCGAGGGCAACTCAAAGACTAACTAGGCTTTGAATCATCCCTTTGTTTCACTGTCTGTCTGGTCTTGTTCAACAAACAAGAGTGGTGTCATAAATTCAGCCATTAGTCATAGTCTGTAAAATTCTGTCAGCTTTTACTGATACTTGCACTAAGTAAATGAAAACAAATTTTTCATTTATAATTCAATGTTGGATAATAATTCCACAATGTTTTTGCAATATATATGAGACTAGTTTTTTGTCTTCAAATTGTAGATCAAGTCAAAAACAGTTACTACATTGGTCTGGATGGCTCCTTGCGTCTGGTATTGGCCAACGGCATGGAAGTGTCTCTTCACACGGAGCCTCACCTGCTGTCAGGAACAGTCAACCCAACCATAAGCAAGAGAAATGTCACTCTGCCCATCGACAATGGACTCAACCTGGTGGAATGGAGACAACGGAAAGAACAGGCACGAGGACAGGTCACAGTGTACGGACGCAGACTCAGGGTAAGAACATCACCAAATTTTCTTTCCAAATTTAATGCTGCTAAATCTGAGTTTTTCCTCTTATTTGTACATGAATTTCAGAGTGTAATTATTTCTGAAAAGCTGGCAGTTCTGTGCTCTTACTGAAAAAGGTGGTATAAAAGCAAAGAAGGTTTTTTTTTTGTTTTTTTTTTTTTTAAATGTAGACCACATAGCCATTTTAGCACAGATGTTATTAGAGAGTATTTGGAAGTATTTCAGACACATTTGAGAAAAATTATGAGAGCTATGAAGCCCGCTGGCAACACATCCAAGGCCAAATTGTTTGAAATTAATTCAAAAGCTACCATTTATACTATTGACAAGCTATTTGTTAATTTAGAAGATGCTTTTATCCCAAGCAATTTACAAATAAATAAATAAATAATACATCTAATCTTGTAAATTCTGTATCTGATTATGTTCTAATGTCACAAAATTCTAAGAATTCTATAGAAAACATCACCTGGAATATGAAAAAAAATGTAAAAATTTAAATTTATGCAGTTAAATTGTCAATGTACTTTGAAAGTAGGGCAATAGATTTTCATAATTTATTGGCTTCATATTTTATATCAGAATCAGATTTTATTGGCTTCATATTTTATATTGCTTTGTAATATTAATTTATGTTTTTTGGATTAAATAATAAATTCCAGTAAAAATACATAGCATTATTTTTGTTCAAATACCTAATAATTTAAAACTAAGATAAATTGTTCATTATTCCTGTTGCTTAATCTTTACATTTTGCATTTGTATTTTATTTTATTCATCAAATAAAAATTCTCATTGTGTTTTGTGAGACTTACTGTACAACTTACCTGTCATCAGAACCTCACATTGTCAGGTAATTGTGTACAGACCCCAGCGTTACCTTGGCATTGTCATCTGCTCATCCTGAGTTAATTTTACGCAGGCACAGTTCCATACCTAGCAGTTACACCTCCACATAGCAGCTCATCTGAGCATCAAGGCCCCTGTACTTGCAGTAATTGCTTCTCGATTATAATCTCTACTGCTTCTTCTCATCAGTCTCGGAGTCACACACACTGCGCCTGTCCTTTAGACTGATCACTCTTATTATGGCTGCCCTGTAGAGTCTAGTCAGGCCATACCGGTCAAGTAGCTGCTTCCCAAGGTCAGCATGTGCATGTGTGTGTGTGTGTCTCAGCGGTCGATCCATCATGAGGGCTGAGGTCACCGCCTAGGGCAGGGTTGACTCTCTCATGATCAAAACCCTGAGGGTTTCCTCAGACAGCATCTGATATCTTCATAATTCTTGTGCTACCAGTAATGGGACCACCTCTCAGCTTTTGCAAGATGATATACAGACAACCATTTAAAAGTTTGGGGTCAGTAAGATTTATAGTTTTTAAAGCAATTAATATTTTTATTCCGCAAGGATGCATTAAATTGATTTATGATGACATTTATGATGTTACCATAGATTTATATTCCAAATAAATGCTGTTTAGAACTTTTTATTCATTAAAGAATCCTGAAAAATGTATCATTTATGTAAAAATATTAGTGCTGTCAAAATTAGCGTTAACACATGCAATTGATTTTTTTTATTTATTTAGTTAATTTATTTATTTTTTTTTTTTCAGTTTAACGGCGTTAAAAATATTTAACGCAATTAACGCAAGGGTGGCACTAGGGTTGGCCACCCGACTCGCAGCTTCTGTCTATATATACAAATTATATATACATATATATATATATATATATATATATATATATATATATATATAACATTTGTGTACTTCGATGTATGAAAACCCCTTTGAGTGCAGACTGCTTGGCTTTAAGTATGAACCAAGGGACAATCCGTTCTGAAATCATTGAGCGACCTTGAGTGACGTGTCAAGTGATATTACGTGGGTGGATGAGTGGGTGAATGTGTCAAATTGTGTGTGTGTTTGTGTGTGTGTGTGTTGTTGTATGAGTGGGTGAAGCTGCTGGCTGTGAGGATATTTGTCAAGTTGACATGAAGCCAAGAGAATTACGGGCAGAACAGAAAGAGAATTGAATGGACACATTTACAAAAGCATATATGGTTACAATGACTCTTTAGGAAAATTACATTACATTGACTTCAACCATACAGTATATCAATGACTTTTTATGTGCATTCATATGCATTCCCACAGTTCAATTAACAAAGCTTCCATGAGGCATCGTACTAACTGAAAGCTAAGAGATTTCCATTTACAATATTGTGCCGCATAACGATCCATTGAATCGTTAGATTTAAATCGCAGTGCATTTAGAATGAAGATGTAGTTGGCGATATCCAGCCCTGGTATAAATGTGGGTCACTAGCAGCCTGAAGCATTACTGTGGTCACATGTCCATCACACTGGCTACTACACACCATCAAGAACAGCTGCCAGGCCACCAAAATTATTCTTGTCTCCATAGTAACCACATCTCCTGACAACAACAGCGCTCTGGAAATGTAGTAGTGTAAATTGTCCCCTCACAGCAAGCTCAAATCCCAAAAACCACTGAAGGCTTAAATGCAAGACCTCGACTGACAGTTCTCTAAATGTTTGCTTTACATTATTAGAACGGTGTCCTATACTGCCTCCAAACAAACAAAACCAACACGTGGGCAAGTGTGCTTACTGAAGGAAGCGACAAATCGTACTGTGCAAACAAGATTACAGTTCTTACCACAGCAGCGGACAGGAAAAAATTATAAATGAATGGCAAAGCGACAAGCAAATATTGGATTTGAAGAACAAAAACTTGAATAAATTTTTTATGACAGTGGAGAAGAAAATCAAATGCTGTTAGACAGATTTGTTGACTTTTCGAATATGGAATGGGAAATTTCAATTATTGATGGTGATTTATGAAAACAAACGTTACTTACAAGTTGTTTATTCATTGCCAAAAGTACATTAGTGACAGTCCTAAGATATTCTCGTAATTAGCCGAGTTATGAAAAAAGTGTTGTCTTTTGTTCCTAGTTTTAATCGTTGTTTGTTTGACAAACAGGAGTCGGGTAATCTCACCGTAGTTGTATTTTGATCAGCAAAGCAAGCAAATTTCATCCAGCTGTCAAAGAATGGAGGGAAAAACATGGCAAGTGTCTGTCTACATTCCCCAATACAGTGTGTGAATTACACACATTTATTACTAAGTTATTACGATAACTTAGGGAATTTCAGTCTGCAAAACATCAATTAATAAAGGTTCACCCCAAAATGACAATTTTGTCATTTACTCATTCTCATGTTGTTCAAACACATATAACTTCATTTCTTCAATAAAAGACTAAAGGAGATGTTTTACAGAATGTCCATGCTGCTTTTATCTGTACAATAAAAGGGAATAGGACCTGTGACTGTCAAGCTCCAAAATGGGCAAAACACACAAAAATAAAATACTAATATTGTGAAATATAATTACATATTATATTTTTCCTGTTTTAACAGATTTTAAAATGCAATCTTTTCCTGTGAGGCAAAGCTGAAATTTCAGCATCATTACTGCAGTCTTCAGTGCCACATAATCTTTCAGAAGCATTCTAATATGCTGAATTGCTATTATTATGAAAATTAAAACAGTTGCTGCTTAATAATTTTTTGTGGAAACCCTGATGCATTTTTTTTTTTTTTTTTTTAGGAACTGATGAACGGAAAGTTCAAAATAGCAGCAAATATTTGAAACAGAAATCTTCTAAACATTGTAAATATGTCACTTTTGATCAGTTCAATGCATCATATATGAATAAGTGTTAATATTTTATTTATTTATTATCTTACTAACCACAAACTTTTGAACAATAATAGAAAAAAATGCAAATCTATTAAAAAAAGGTGAGCAACAGTGATGCTATGTATTTTGTCGATATACTGTCTTATATTGATCCCAAAAGAGTGCTTGAGCAACTTGCTGTTTGATTTCGTTTGAGTGTCATAATTAGTGCCACATAATAATATTTGAACATACTGTTGAAATGTGCTTTGTGACATGTAAAATAATATGGATTAGTGTAAGTACACACTACTTTTTGTCTCAGTAGCCGCTTTTCCACTGTCGAGCCAGTGCTTTAAACGGGCCGGACGGGGCTAATAGCCTCGGACCTGTAGCACCGAGCCCAAAATCACGATGCGTTTCCGCTGTTAGACCAGAAGCTCCACTGCGCTTCACTAAAACCTGCCCTTTACATGCCTCATGTCACGCAACCCCATCATTTCACCAACAAAGAGACGTTATCAGAAAACTAATAAAAAATAAGTCACTGGAACTAGCGCGATCACAAAACGAACATGATAAAAGCGGCCATTTTTTTGCATGTTTTGTTAAAGATTTAAATCCAAAAGCATCAATGTTTTACAATAATAAGTGATACATTGATTATAATTAATTAATTTATCAGGATTGAAAATTAGTCACAGAAATAAATCGGTATGAACCATTTCACAAAAGAATAAGGACACATACCCTATTATTCAGTCGAGTCTGTTTCTGTTTATTTGTAGTCACAGTATACATCACATTTAGAAAGAACGATCATTTCTATATTTTTTCCATCTAAAATAGAACCTGAGTTCGAGGGAGCTCACGAACAAAAACCAATATTATATTTTTATGACATAGCCTACACGGAGCTAAAGTCTCGAGACGAGACTTATGACATAAAATGTTACTAAATAAATACACGATTGTGATAGAGAATGAGAAGCTGACGTCTGATTTCTTCAAGCAGTCGTATTTACCATGTTTACTATAGTAACGTTAATGGCTAGCGTGCATAGTTTTTAGCTTCGTTTATAAATATTTCTGCCTTGTATGGTGATCATAATCCACATTGGATCTCAAACAGAAGTTAGTTCAAACACTCGCTGCTGTTTGAAAGTGAGTTTTGAGCTCAAACTATTTTAAAAGTCTTTAATGCTGGTGTTATAGCTGTTAACTTTATGAAATGATCCGCGGCGCCGTTGCTCTCCAGATGTGCAGAAACTACGCCTTTGTTCATAGCCACTCCTCTAGCCCCAGTTGGCCCGCTTTGGCCCAAGGCCAAAAAACCCGGGCCGTTGGCCCCGAGGAAGCACAGACGAGGCACGATCAAGCCCCGGAAGTGACAGTGGAAACGCGACTGGCCCTGGCACGCACTAGCACGCCCACTTTTGGCCCGACAGTGGAAACGCAGCTAATGTCCTTTTTGGGGGTTTCTTAGATACCCGTTTTACCCCTGTGACCCCCCTGTTTTTCCCACCCTGCCCCAGTCCAATCTCCTTCCTCCCACCATATCTGCTTCCCTAAAGCTTAGTCCATTTAAAGGAATGTCCAATTTAAGACATTCCCCTTGAGTGGGTTTCCATTCTCCAGAGGCCCAGGATCTCACTGCCAAAAGAGCTTTTTTTCCAGCCCGTTGGGCCTCTGCTCAACCAGAGCCTGGCATGAGCATCCAGCCTTCCCTTTCATTCTCTCTTCAATTTTTTTTCCTTTAAACTCGTCACTTCAGTCCCCTGTCATCCTACTCTAGACAAATTGGCCCTTGACAAAAGTTTTCTCATCCTCAGAGCCATAAAAGCCTGATCTAGTAAATAATACTTAAGTGAATTGTGTAACCAAAAAGAATTGCATAAATAATAACTGTTTTCAATCTGGATGGATGGATGGATGGATGGATGGATGGATGGATGGATGGATGGATGGATGGATGGATGGATGGATGATAGATAGATAGATAGATAGATAGATAGATTCAGATCAAAGAGTCAAGCTGTGTTTGTATTTAAAAAAAAATTTGAGAGTAAAAGAAATAGGGGCTATGTTCATCAG
Source organism: Spinibarbus caldwelli (assembly GCA_039654775.1). Lineage (NCBI taxonomy): Eukaryota > Metazoa > Chordata > Actinopteri > Cypriniformes > Cyprinidae > Spinibarbus > Spinibarbus caldwelli. The sequence goes on along the minus strand of CM077253.1, from coordinate 22,533,886 downwards.
TAGGTGGGTGAGACTTAAAAGAGTGGGAAGGGGAAAATATCTGCCCTTTATTCTGTCAACCTCTTTGTTCTGTCACCCCCACTGGGAATTCTCCTATTCATGAGCTGCTTGCTTTTAATGTAAAATAATCCTCTCAATTAGGTATTAGTGACATTAATTGGCCCCAGTGTAATTGTCCCTTCACAGATGAGAGCTCCCAGCATGCCCACGAGGAGGAGAGAGAGCGAAAGCTTGCTTGCTGCTCTCCCCCCATCCGCCATACCACTGGACCAAAGCCAACAACAACTCGCAAAATCACTTTAAGACTCTGTTAAGCCTTGCCAGCAGTGAGCCAAGCCGGGTACCAGAGTACCTGATGAGAAAAACCAAGATCAATTAAGGACACATTACATTGATAAGAGATATGGGGAAATGAGTGTTTAATTATAATGCATTTTAAAGACTGTTTGGCCCAAACTTCCAGATGGTTGTTTAGTCAATACTCATTCAACCCTGTAGACATAATACCACAAAGTGGTGTGCTTGGAAAAAAGATAATTTTGCGTCTGCATTCATGCCAGACTTCGAAACATGCTAATAAGCATATTTTAGCCAACTTTATAGTATTTTCAGTTCCAAAAAAGTAAAGTAGTGCTCTTTTTATTTTTGCATTGTAATTCTCAACATGAAAGTCTCGAAAGTGTAGGTTCTTTGTGGGCCTGCTAATACACCGTTGACATTTAGTTAAGTCTAGCTGGATGCCCCATTTATTAACCACCAATACCTAAATTCACATCGCAGCAATAAAGATTCTAGTGCATTGTGCCAAGGGTTGAAGGTATTAAGGCCTCTAAATCCTTGATCGCCCCCCGCTTTGACCTGTGTGTGCCTTTGGGATTACCAGCCATGTAGGACTAGTTCTCAGCTCTGATCTCAGCATGTTCTGGGGTCAGAGGGCTCTGCACATTGGGACTGAGCCAAAAACTCAGTATGACATGTCATTCAAACAACGTAGTGGGCTTTGAACTTCATATGCACCTCAAGTATCATTGTTTTCCTCCTCCTTCAAATACAATGGACATAATCTACCCCTCAATAATTCCTTCCTTAAAGGCATTACAAATGATTATACTGATCTGAGGGCTTCTCTCATTGTTTTTTGTTTTAACATGCAGCAAACGAAGAAATCAGTCAATTAAAAAGCTTGTGTCCTCTAGTGGTATACAGATCAAAGTAAAAAATCATTAGATTAAAATGTAATTTGAGTTTCAGAGATGAGAGTATGTCCTATCAAGTCCATGTGTTGAATTCAGAGGCCTAATCTTCCTATCTTCCTTTTTATGGTATAGGTTCATAACAGGAACTTGTTATCCATGGATTTTGACCGAGTAACCAGGACTGAGAAAGTCTATGACGACCACAGGAAGTTCACCTTGAGGATTCACTATGACCATGCTGGAAGACCTACTTTGTGGGCTCCAAGTAGTCGGCTAAACGGTGTCAATGTCACCTACTCACCAGGTGGCCACATCGCAGGCATCCAGAGGGGCACTATGTCAGTCCGAATGGAATATGACCAAAATGGGAGAATCACTTCAAAGATATTTGCAGATGGAAAATCATGGAGCTACACCTACCTTGAAAAAGTAAGTATCTTTAGCTAGACAATTATCAGGTTGAAAAATAATTGCTAGTTCTCTTTTGTTCTGTAGAGATCTCTTTGTTGAACCCTGTTAATTTGTTACATTAATAAGCTTTAACCTTACGTGCTTTAGCAACGATCCTTGTCTAATGTGCAGCTTGTGTTATGCGTTGTTACCGCATACAGCCTGACAACTAACTTGTTCTAAAATATCACTGAAAAAAAAGTAAAATGTCACTGTCTTGTTAATTAGAACCAATATCTGAGAAATGCTAGACCTTACCGTGTAATTCAAAAATTGCAGTTGTTTAGTACATTGAAGTGCTGACATCCTAATATATGGGTTTAAAAGTATTGATTGTAAGCTCTAAATTCACTCTATTTCATGTTTCTTGCCATTCTAAAATGACCATGTGCTGGTAAAAAATCAATAGCATCAAAGTTAAAAAAAAAAAGAAGAAGAGCTGCTTCCTGTTAAAATATAAACTCCAGAATATCCTCCCACTGACCTCCATATAAGGTGACATTATTAAAAATGGTATCAGGGGAGGGGGGGGGTATGATGACTTAATCCTCATTAAATGAGATTTTGCCCTTCTTCATTTTTCAGTCAGTGTTGTAGAGCAGCATATTTGTAATTTTTATGCACCCTGAAGTGATTCTGTGACACCCTACAGTTTGTTGTGCAGTTAGTCATGTGGTGCAATGTGACTCCTGGGTACTTAGTGACCTTCACTTTCACTGGGTGAAGAATTTCACATTTAAGTGTTTGAAGTGCTCTCAGAATGTGTTGGGAATTACTATGTTTCATTAAATCAGCTTACTGAGCATCGTTTTGTCATTTTCCTTTGGCAGTCCATGGTGCTGCTGCTATACAGCCAGCGACAATACATCTTCGAGTTTGACAAGAACGATCGCCTTTCTTCAGTAACAATGCCCAATGTGGCCAGGCAGACCTTGGAGACCACCCGTTCCATCGGCTATTACAGAAACACATACAAGCCACCTGAGGGCAATGCCACAGTTTTGCAAGATTACAGTGAAGATGGACTGCTCCTGCAAACCATCCACCAAGGAACAGGGCGTAGAGTCATCTACAAGTATGGGAAACTCTCCCGTCTGCTGGAAATCCTTTATGATACAACACGGATTGCCTTTTCTTACGATGAATCTGCAGGCATGCTCAAAACGGTGGGGCTTCAAAGCGAAGGTTTTGCGTGTACCATACGCTACAGGCAGATTGGACCGCTCATCGACAGACAGATCTTTCGTTTCAGTGAGGAAGGCATGGTGAACGCTCGGTTCGACTACAACTACGACAACAGCTTCCGGGTCACCAGCATGCAAGCCGTCATAAATGAAACCCCCTTACCTATTGACCTGTATCGCTACGATGATGTCTCAGGCAAAACAGAGCAGTTTGGCAAGTTTGGAGTCATCTACTATGACATTAACCAAATCATTACCACAGCCGTCATGACTCACACCAAACACTTTGATGCCTATGGACGAGTTAAAGAGGTGCAGTATGAGATTTTCCGTTCGCTGATGTTCTGGATGATGGTACAGTACGACAACATGGGGCGAGTTGTGGCCAAGGAGCTTAAAGTGGGGCCCTATGCAAATACCACCCGTTACGCCTACGAGTATGATGCCGATGGCCAACTCCAGGTGGTGTCCATCAACGACAAGCCTCTTTGGCGCTACAGCTATGATTTGAATGGAAACTTGCACCTTCTTAGTCCCGGTAATAGTGCCAGACTTACACCGCTACGCTATGACATTCGGGACCGCATTACTCGTTTGGGTGACTTGCAGTACCGTTTGGACGAGGATGGATTCCTCAGGCAGAGAGGCAATGACTTCTTTGAGTATAACTCTGCTGGCTTGCTTGTTAAAGCCTACAACAAAGTTAACGGATGGACTATCAAGTACCGCTATGATGGTTTGGGCAGAAGAGTGTCCAGTCGAAGCAGCCAAGGCCACCATCTGCAATTCTTCTACGCAGACTTGTCCAGTCCCACCAGAGTCACGCACATGTACAATCACTCAAGCTCAGAGATCACCTCGCTCTACTATGACCTTCAGGGCCACCTCTTTGCCATGGAGTTGAGCAGTGGGGATGAGTTCTACGTAGCCTGCGACAACATCGGTACACCGTTGGCTGTATTCAGTGGTGCCGGTCTCATGATCAAACAGATCTTGCACACAGCATTTGGGGAAGTGTATTTGGACTCCAACCCAAGTTTCCAGCTAGTTATAGGCTACCAGGGTGGCCTTTATGAGCCTCTTACAAAGCTTGTCCACATGGGACGCAGAGATTACGATGTTCTTGCAGGCCGATGGACCACTCCTGACCATGATGTTTGGAAGCGACTCAACAGCAACAACATTGTGCCCTTCAACCTCTACATGTTTAAGAACAACAACCCATTGAGCAACAACCAAGAAACCAAGTGCTACATGACAGGTAAATAAATAATTTCTTATAAATCTTTTGTTGGAACACACTGAGGGTCACATTATTTAATACATTCGTCCATCCATCTATTATCCAAATTGCTTAACCTATGTAGGGTCACAGGGCTGATGGAGCCTATCCCAACACCTCAAGCCAACGGGTGGGAGGGCTATTAAATAGCCTGTAAATAACTTCACTGTTACATTTTACCTTCAACAATCTAAAACACCATGAGCACCTGGTGCCAAAAATCCTTGCACTAGAGTGATTATTTTTCAGGCTCTCATCCCAGCCCCAGCTTGGGGTGATCTTGCCTCCACATACACTGCTTGTGAGCAATGACAGCACAACAAAGTCCCCTTTGTTCTTCATTCAGGTTGTTCCTCTGAAATATCCCATCAGTCTTTGCTTCCCCAGCCTATTCGGGAGGTAAATAGTAGTGAATGCTCCCCAGTGTTAGACAAATAACACAAAGGAGTCCATGGAACTAGAAGCTAGGAGCTGATTCGCTTTTCTCTCCACTTGAAAGTGAAATCGCAGCCTTACTCAAAGAAAACAAAATATTATAGTCACATGTGTAGTCTATAACAGTGAATGCATGCTGGTTTTTGACTGAAATCAAAGCCTCGGTTCATGCTCTTGCTATCAAAGGAAATGAACACTATAGAATTATGATATTGGTTGTTTATGTTAGAGAAGCCTTGTTCAAGTGTGTTCCTCTGTGTATTTCCTTTGAGTATCATATGCAACATTCATACACTGAGCTTATTTGGAGTGCCGCAGTAACCCTGCCCCTAACCCTTACCTTGGATGCAACAAAAGTGAACCTCGTGAGAGTTTTCCAGAACAATTTTTACCTTTCACATGGCACCACTACAAAATACTATACCTGGTTATTTACTTGTTGTTCATTGTATACCATTCTCCAAAATGCAACATTGGTGTTTCTTATTGTTCTTGAGAAAATCTGGTTAATTATGCTCACCAACAAATAAGTACATACATACTGGTACACCAACTATACCAGAACTAACCAGCAATTTCTAAACTAGCAAGTGCTAGATTTTTCTGGCTTTTCAGAAGGATATAACATATGTATGCTAATATTACTGTGTACTAGCCATATTTCAAGCTCAGCTAAGCTCCTAGCCGCTTGGCTGTAGCCTACATCATTAAAGTTAGCTTTGAAGAAGGAAATCTAAAGATTCTGCTGGATATTAGATGTACTTGAGTGGGCTGTCAGCCTTTTATGAATGATGACATTGACATTTTCATTCCTCTCTGAAATACAGAAGGGTCCTTTCATTGTCCTTAATCACATTCATATTTAAAACAACTCTGTCAAGTGACACAGCCTTAAATAAAGGAGCAGTCATCAGTGGTATAGCAATGTCTCTTCTATCCATGACTAATGTATTTGATGCAGCAGGGAAAAATCACTAAAAAGACCATTTGATTTTTGTAGGGTTCATACTCTCATACTCTATAATATGATTCACTATCCATGCTAATGCTTATGAATATGCACAAGTACAAAAATACATATTCTGATTATAAAAAGGGTGACACATTTGGTCACAGCATGAAATATGTATGATTATCAAGCACACCAGTAGATCTCAGACATCAAGTTTCTCACATGCCGGATGTAATTCTAATAGTTTTTTGTGTGGACCAAGTGCTACAAATGATCATCTTTTTTTGGAGATTTGCCACTTCCTGTGGAGGATTAATCATATTTAGTCCGGTCTCTGAAACTAGTGTTGCCTGTAATGACTGCGGGAGCTTATTTCAAGAAGGAGCTCACTTGGCATGTGTCCTGATTTGCAATGAATCATGCTTTTGTGGTGTAGTTCACCCCAAATAGAGTAAATTATTATACAGGCATTATCAGTGAGTGCTGCAGTAACCTTTTGCTTTGCTGTAAGTGTATTTCATCACAGCATTTCTCTTTCAACAGATGTTAACAGCTGGCTAGTGACATTTGGTTTCCAGCTATACAACGTCATCCCTGGCTACCACAAACCTGCCACGGACACCATGGAACCTTCTTACGAGCTCATTCACACTCAGATGAAGACTCAGGAGTGGGATAGCACCAAGGTAATTCATCCAACAAATTTGTCTTTTTGTTTGCCCACCTCTTTAAAAACACACCTGGCCTTTGACGCCAACTTCAGACTTTATTTGCAGTACCTTGACCTTTCAGTTCGCGCCTCCCAAAGGAGTCCACAGCAATCAAACTAGATGCTCGTGCGAATAAGCGTGGCCTCTGCTCTGGCTCCTCAAGCCAAGGGAAAGGGGTCAAGCTAAAGAGCCCTTGTAATGGGACTGCCATTAGGGAAATTCACTCCAAATTTCCTCCAGCAGCAGCCATTGATTTCAGCTCAGTCTTTCACACTCTTTAGCTCTCTAAAAGATGTTGTCTCCCTCTCTTTCCCTATCTTTACGCTGCTTTGTCTCAGTGCTCCCTGTTTTTCTCAGTCTGAGACATGCACTGATTATCGAGCCTCCTTTAAGCCATCTGAATAATTGAGAAGCCAGTTGGACATGGTGGCGGCTCTTTTAGCTGTTGTTAAGGACACCTTACCTCTTAAGCTATCCTGGCTCAAACTAATGGTTCTTTTGAGAAGATAAAGGGTATATAGGGCTTCACGGTATTATTAGTAGCTGACACATCCAGTATTTTTGGAAAGTTGGCATATCCTTCCATGTGAAATTCTGTACTCCATCTAAAATTATTTTAAACAGCTTTTTGCAATATTATCACAGTTTTCAATATTGATAATAGCTCAGCTTTGCCATCAACAGGAATAAATTACATTTTAAAATATATTAAAACAGAACAATAAAACAGTTATTTTAAATTATAGTAACAACTTACAATATTACTGTTTTTACTGTATTTTTAATCAAGTCATTAGAAGAGTCATTTAATATATAACCCATTTTTTTGAATATCCAGAAAAGGTAATTAAAATATATATTGTGTTGATAGCATTTTATAAAATCACTCATACCGTGATGTAAAAATTGTTTTTGTACTTCCCACCCTTAGGGCCTATATAGATGTATAATAGCAACTGATACTGCTTGAATTTTAAAACTGATAGGCTTGTATGGTAAGTCCAGTCCCAGTCCAGATGGTAAGAGCTTCATTCCACGTGTCAAACAGTATAAGCAGCACAACCTCAAACTATCAGGCTCTATAATAAGCAAGCATTTGAGACTGAGCGACATGGGTGAGCCTCAGACAGCTGAGATATGAGGTTTTAAATCTAATGTGATGGAGCTATTTGAAGCCGTCAGCCTGGCAGGTTTCATATGGCTTTCACACATTCAAGGAGAACTGAAGTATCCAAAAAAGGACTTTCAAGTTTTAGACACCCCAGATTTTGTTTTTATTTAGTTGAGTTGTGAGGGAAAACCGTCTCTTTCAAAGAGTTCTGACAGCCATATAGACTCACCTCTCAACAGAGCATCTCTGTTGTAGAAGGTATTAAACCAGACTTGTCCTAATGAATTCTCTTTTGGGAACCAATCCTTATAATTTAATCAAGAGCACACAGTCTCCTCTAGTAATGTGCTCTTGCATACAAAACTGTTTAAATTGTCAGGGCATGTCGAGTCTCCATCGATGGAAACATAAAACAGTTACTTGTGGCCATTGGATCCAACCATTAACAGAGCGGGAAATAAACTTTTCTAGTGTGACCACTTCTCAAAACCTGTGAAAAGTTAAAAGAATTGCACTCGAAGGTTTGTTTCTTTGGGAGTGGTGTGAGCTGACTTCAAATCAACTTGGACACAATGCAAAGATGCAATGATGGACTCTGTTGGGCAGCAATCTCAACCCTCAAGGGAGACTCCCGCTCTGTCATGTACCTCGTAGGGTTCCTCTCCTATGGGAACCTCAGATGTGCATCCAATACCTCTTTCAAGGCTGTTCTCAAAAGAGCCTAATTCAATTCCAAACCCTTGCTTGAATTTTCCATTTCAAATGTTTTGTTTTTTTTTTTTCTATTCTTTACGAGACAGTAAAACTTTTGAATGTTTACTGTGAGACTGAAACTTTGTCGAAGTGAGACCGAAAAAGAACGATCTGTGTTCCGCAGCCCTTTGCATAGTCAAGCCTGCTGAGTTACCCATAAATCAGCTCTCTCTGGCTCAAGCCCACACGCAGATTTTTTCCTTTTATTAGGGGGCAGTAAACAATTCTAATTGCCAACCAATTTGCTTTTTGGCAATGTAATTGTGGGGTCATTTATGGGCTTTTAAAGCAGCTGCATTAAAAAAAAAAATCTACTAATGGCCTTGCAGCTGTACTGCTGCTCTTTTGAGAGTCGAAAGTGGGTTGTTTATGCCATAATGCCCATGTTACATTTACAAGACCTGCAGTGCAGAGTATTTGAAGGCATAGAGGAAATGACCCTTCATTACCAGCAGCTATTTTTCCTCCAATTTCTTTCTGGCTGAAATTTCATATTTTGCAACTATTAACAAACCTACTACCTCGTGCCCACACAAGAACAACTGAAGGAGGGATGATCATGTTCATCTAACAAAGAACATGGGTTATATTTCACACCAAAATTAAAAGAAAAACAAACAAACAAACAAAAACAAGAAATTATATTTTGCATAAGAAAAAATAGTGTGACATTATTTTCATGACAATTAAACACATTAATTCTCCTCAAGTTCTCATTAAGATGTCATTACCAAATTAACATTCTGATTAAATAACAACAAATATAACAACAAAAAAACTGTCATAATGTAATCAATGTAATTTATATTTGTTTATTTTTATGAACTGATCCTTTAATGAGAATTTGTGGGAAAAAAAAAAAAAAGGTTCTTAATTGTCATAAGCAAAAACTGCCCCAATGGAATTAATGGTCATAAAGTTATGCTTTGGTGTTTGTTTGTTTGTCATTTTTACAAAAAATTACATTTGTTGTCATTTTTACAAAATATGATTTGAATATAGATGTTGAGGTTTGGTGTGAAATATGGACTTTAGCTTTATGATTCACCTGCTCAGCCCTGTGTTCTTAATCTTAGCCAGCACTTTCTAATTCAGTTGGAGGTTTTTTGGACAGGAGTTCTGCTGCTTCTAACACTGAACGTGATGGATTTAGTGCTCTGAAAATTTCCAGCAACAGCTGGATAGTGGGTGCTGACTTTTTATCATCTCTTTCTCCTTGCCGTTTAGACTCCCAGGGTCTTAAAGACCTATGTGGATGAGAAATGATGTAAATGTGCTGGGTGATATCCACTAGATGTCCGCAGATTGATTTTGACTTTGATCAGAGCCCTGCACTGATAGGCCTCCATGCTGTCTGACACCCAGTGATATTTGAATGATGTATTCCTTTACCTTTTTTTTTTTTTTTTTGGTCAGAGAAAAGTTAAATAGGTAGGTTGCAGCATAGACAACACTCACCATTCATTTGTCTCTCTGTGCCCTCTGAACTGTGACCAGAATGAGAAGGCTGGTGGCGTAAACAAACATATTGTGGTGCAGTGTGAAGTATACCCTTAAATTACTATAGATTTAATGTGAATAGAAGCTCTGATAATTTAATCTTGAATTTAATTTTAGCACAGTTTGAGACGTTGTTGAGATCTTTTCTGAAACTCTAGAGAATGCACATGTGAGATTACCAGGGTCTTTAAATCAGGACAAACATGTAAGGAACAGAAAACTCTGCTGTCCATTAAATCTCATCACTGTCTCGGAAAAACAATTGAGTCATTAAAGAGACCTTTTGTTTCCTTCCAAGTTCAGTAACTTAATCTGTAGTGAAGGGCGATGCTCAGAGAGCAAAAAGGAGGCAAAGGGAAAGATGGGGACATATACTCTGAGGGAATCATATCAGATAACACAAGAACTTTGTGCCAGTGCCAGAGCTTCAGCTGGACTCTATTTCTCCTTCCGGACAGGAGCCCTGGAGTCTGACACCCAGAACACACTATTTCTAGAACTAGTACAATCCATCTGCATGCTTAGGTCCCTCGTGGTTATCTAAATCTTCTCTTGGGGCGAGGGTTTCCCGTCAAGTCACATTAAAGGAAAGAATGACTTATCACTACATTATTGTTGGCCTAAAGAGAGAGCCTTGTATTCAGTTCTCCTCATGAGAATCTGTTTACTCTCTACAAACAAAAGTTATTCAAGAGTTGAAGAGTCAGATCAGCACATTTGAAAGAAAAAAACAAATCACCTGATCCTCACTTCTTCACACCTGAACATAAAATAGAATGAGTTATGCTACGTAGTTATATCAGGAAATGTGAAATGTTTGAAGTGTTAATGAAGCAGCACGATTCTTGGTTGAGGGGAAAGTTGAGCAGCTGAACGCGGGGGTAGGATGAGTTTCCCGCTGAGATCACCCATCCTGCACACACCATCAGGAAATGTTACTTACTCCCAGGAAATAGCAGCAGTGAAGGCGGGGGGCGCAATGACGCCTGCCACTTGAGGAGATAACATAATGAATGTGAAAATCATATGCAAGGGTTTACAATGTACAGTGTTTTGCTGAGACGCAACATGTCATAATATGTCACATTCGATCAATACCGCCACAGACCTCACTGTGGCCAACGGTAATTGCGAATGTTGTTTTGGAGATGCAGTATCATGCGTTTAATTTATTCACTCAATGAAAGTAGTCACCCATGATCAATGTGAAATCCACAAGAAGTTGATGCCAGGACACTCACAGGGTTTTGTTGTCTTCTTGCAGTCCGTTCTGGGGGTTCAATGTGAAGTCCAGAGGCAGCTGAAGTCTTTCGTCCGGTTGGAGCGGTTTGACCAGATCTACAGCTCGAGCGATTCCGGTTGCCCTCAAACCCCTCTCCGCACACTCTTCGCCACAGGGGCCTCGCTCTTCGGGAAAGGTGTGAAAGTAGCCATCCGGGAGGGCCGTGTTGCTGCCGACATCATCAGCCTGGCCAACGAGGATGGGCGACGGATCGCGGCGGTCCTAGACAAGGCCACCTACCTGCAGGATTTACACTTCACCATCGCAGGTTTGGACACGCACTACTTTGTCAAATCGGGACCAGTGGAGGGCGACCTCTCTCTGCTGGGCATGACAGTGGGCCAGCGCACACTGGAGACGGGTGTGAACATAACCGTCTCGCAGGTCAACACGGTCCTCAGCGGCCGTTCGCGCCGTGTAACCGACATCCAGCTGCAGTACGGTACGCTGTGCCTCAACGTCCGCTACGGCAGCAGCCAGGATGAAGAGAAGGTCCGCGTGCTGGAGTTCGCACGTCAGAGGGTCGTCGCGGCCGCCTGGGCTCGTGAACGTCACAGACTACGGCAAGGAGAAGAGGGCTCTCGAGCTTGGACGGATGGGGAGAGGCAGCAGCTCCTGAGTGCGGGACGCGTGCAGGGCTACGAGGGCTTCTACATAGTATCGGTCGACCAGTTCCCAGAGTTGGCCGACAACGTAAATAACATCCACTTCTTGCGACAGACTGAGATGGGTCGCAGGTGACATGAACGCGAGGGGAACCCATGCTCGGACTCAGCGTCCAGGACTTCTTGCCAAAGACAAGTTGCGTTTATGACCATATTATGTTACTTTATTTTTATGTTGACTGTGCCAGACTTATTTTTTTAATACATGACGTACATGGTTGAAAACAGTTGCACTGTTTCGACAGCAGAGTGCCCTTCTCTCTTTTGGTAATTCTTAAACCCCCTTTGCCCCTTAAGTGTGGCTGCTAGAAGACGGCATATGGCAGTGTCGGCGGTTCTGCCTTCGAGTTTATGGGTTTGCTCAAAGGAATATAGGAAGAAGGCTGGTAATGCATTATGCTCACTGGCTCAGCCTGCTGCCAGACAAGCAGATTGTTATTCACGAGCTTCACTCCACTCTGCCTTTTCCTGCGCCTCAGCCAAGGAGAGACCTCTTTTAATCGCTTCTTTTTATACTTGAAAGCCCACCGGCTGTGTCATACTTCAACAAGGACACTGGTGTTTGCAGTGCATCGCTACCAGTTCAGATTCCTAGCTGAACCCATCTCATGTTCAAAACTTGTCGTTGTGTCTTGTAATATTTTGGGACTGGTTGGCTTGCTGGTAACATTCATTTTTCATTATTACTTTTATTTCTAATTTTGACCAAATGGCTTAAAACACGAATAGAAAGGGAAAAGAAGATTAAAGTATGCACACTTCTGGAAAATCTGGAAAATTGACAGAAATTTAGGAAACAAATAGGAAATAGGTAGCCCCATTGTCTTTAAAGGTACTTTTGAAAATGAAACGACACTGTTTGAAAGAAATTCAAAACCAAGTGAGCTGCCTACCTAGACAGCATTTTAAGGGTTGTTTTTATTTGACAGCTTTTTCAATATGCAGTTAGTATTCAATTCAGCGTTGCATGTGTCCTTTTGAAGGCAAATAAAAAAATATATAAATATTTTTAATTGAATTCACTACTTTAAAGTATCAGTAGTAGTAATCTGAACTACTATTATATGGACTCTTATCCAATATTTCTGTGCTATGTATTTTTATGCATATTAGAGTATCATGCATTTAGCATAGCAACATGCTAACATCAAACTCTATTACAATCAATTCTCTAATGTTATTTGTGTCCAGATTAATCACTTATGATGGTTCCTTCTTGTTAGGGTGCTGCTCACTAGGCAGCCAGCTCACTAGGTTTTGGAATGGAGCTACTGAGACTATGAAGAAGGTTGTTTTTTAATATAATAGTTTGAGAGCAACACGTTATTTCATGGTAACATTCACAAAACCGTATAAAAATTGTGAAAGCATACAAAAATGTGAACACTTGTCCCTTTTTATTGCTAATTGTTGTACTTGAACAATGCCTAGTGTTTCAACACATGGAATAAAGTCCAGAAAAGTTGGTCAATTCAATTAATTTGTTTTCATGGTTAAAACAAAGAGTTGCATATGGACCATTCCTAAGAATGACAGTATTTATTTTAGTGCTGTGTTTTTAAGAGGAGTATACATCCTCATGTTTGTCAGTGAAATAAACGCTTGAAGCGTAAAGCGGCATGAATGCTTAAAAAAAAAAAAAAGAAGCACATTACTTAAACGTGCACTCAGACTCCTTTTTTTTTTCTTTTTTTAAAGAAATGTACTGAGTGCTGCAAGCACTGCACATTGTGGTAAGGAAAGGTGACAACCCTTGTGAACAGCCTTTGCCCCGAGGGTCTCCTAAGCATGGGGCAACGTCGTAAGTGCTCTGAATGTGAAAGTCTGCAAGCTGCCTGAAATGCATTAAAGCCTGAAGGTGCGTCGTTTAGAGGTTTAAATGCACGTCAACCCATCATCAGGATACGTGAACTTCAAAGAGCATCTATTTCTGGTTGGATGGTGTTAATATGTCGGACATGATGGTGTATTGGCGCTTCATGTTAGCGTTCGGTATATGAATCTGCCCCTGCTGTCACTCTTGAGGAAATCACTTGGGGATGGTCACCAAGATAAATAGATCAAGTGTTTTAAGCTGTATAATATTGTCGAGCATATTTTGGTTTATTTTACTGTCATTGAATGCAATGACATCATGAGTCTGACAATATCGCTGTATTTAAAAAGAACAATGATGAAGGAAAAAATGCAATGTGTTTAATTGCACTGACATGCATCGTAAGGCTTTTATTTTTTCTAAACTTTTGGACTCATTTGGACTTTTCGTTCGTTCTCAACACTGTGTTTCTAAATGCTTCTCTTTGAAAATGTAAATAAGATGACAAGAAATGGGCTGTAAATAAAATGCAAATGTAGATACCTTTTAGAGCTACAGCAGTGAATCTGTGTAGTCTTTAGTTAAAGACGAAAAATAAAGAATATTTTGTGTTTACATTTAGTTCACGTCATTGTGATTTGCATCATATTTCATTTTTAAAAAACAACTTTTCAAACAGGTTTCCAGAGCACTCCTGTTGGCCACTTGTTTGCACTTATTTTATGTAAAAACAACTCTATGGAAGCTCATTTTGGAGTAAAAAAAAAAAAAAAATCCTAATTTAATTTTGACTTTAGATCTATATCACAGGTATATCACAATTGCAACTATATTTCTTGTATCTGTGACTTTATTTGTCACATTTAGGACTTTATTTCTTATATTAACCTTTATTTCATAATTACCGTTCTATTTTTAAGACTTTTATCCTCTTCGCAGTTCAATCAAATAGTGAGTCAAGAGAAAGATGGGCTAATATCATCACAGCTGATATTACTGTGTGTGGGTTATTAGTCACACTAGAGTATTATGATCTTATATAATGGTTCAGTGTTCCACACTGCACATGTAAACTGGACATTTTTGGACAGTGGAAAGTTAGGTCATCCAGATATTCCATAATTGCACATATTTGCATATTGTATATTTGCATATTATATGCTCCAGTATGGTAACATATTCACATCCTTTGCGCTCATAGTAATACTTCTGGATTAGTAAGTTATTTTACCCGAGAGCTCCAGGTTGAAGGATTTTAGATGCATGCAAGCAATATAAAATCCAAATATCTCCAAACAACGTGGCACACAGAAAAAAGGACACTGTCTTACTCTATTTCATGTCAATTTGCTTCTAAAGTGGAGCTGCAAATTAATGCCTTTAATGTGGAGTTTGACGTTAAGTGGATCTGGCATCTAATTGTACATTGTGTAATGAGGTGTTTACAATTTTCGGAAGTTTTGCACAAGTGATTGAAATATTCATAAACAGAAATGAGGTTCTAAAGGAGGGGAGAGTCTCACAAAACAAATAGAGCTCCACCAAATATTTGTCAGTTTTATTAACAAATTTATGGACCATAACATGAAGCAATCTATGTATTTTAGCACTGTTTTTGCACTGCAACAGATGCATTTTAGTTACATAAATATACTTCAGAAAGTCTGGATTAATATTTTTTGATACTTGACAGATACCCTTAGAATCTATATCTCTGTGTGTGAGCATCAGTCCTGAAGAGATGAGAGTCTTTTAGACACGTCAATAAATAAACCAGTGCATAAAAGAGCATTACACTTGACAGCAGTGAGAATAGTAAATAATAGATTAATATCTTCAAACATGTCTAGCTGTATACGTTGTCTCATTTGTTCCATGATTTTTCTTTAAGTAAACTTTCCAGCCTTGGGATAAAAATAAAATCTGAAAAATGGAAAAGTAAAAATGTTCATTGTTGGAGCAAAACTGTTAATACAGATATACTGTAAAATAAGCAAATTATTTTAGCCATACTTACACAAATACAAATGAAATGTAAGGTTGCCTTAAGAAAGGATAACGTATGACTTTGCATAATTATAATGCATATTGCTAAGTGCGCTGTTCAAGTGATTGACTATTATTTCTGAAGCTCTTAGTCAGAAACCTGTTCTCAAATGAAATGCTTTTGAAGTCGGAGCTCGGGGCTGAAATACAGTACTCTCCTCCAGGACTTCCTCTTGCTTTCCATCTGTTCCTACTTGACTGTAAAATGAACCTTGAGAGAGTGTTGAGAAAACATTAGACAAGTGGGTACTATTAAAATCAGTGAAGAACTAATTCCATATTCATGCTTTGAGAGGCAGTCGGTTTTATTAATTTATTTATGCTACATAAATACAGAAATTATATAAATGAAAACTGAGAAACCTGATTTGTTCACTTTCAAATGAATGTTCTGGAAGTCATCATGAAACATTGTTCACTAACCATTTTAGTTCTTTAATTTGATTTTGAGTGTAATGAAATATTCAGCAAGAAAAAAAGAATTTGATTTTATCCATAATGAACTGATTGACTTGTTGAAGAAGTTCAGGGATTCTTAACACTAGAAGAATTGAAAAAAAAAAAAAAAAAGTAGTTTCAAGCAAGTTATTTAGATTTGTGATGAACGATAACAAAAACAACATTTTTATTTGGAATAACATGCACTGGCTAATCCACAGTAGCTCCAGGAATAGATATTAAGAAACTAAACACAGTCTGTGTGCATAATATATAAAGTTTAAAATATAATGCAATATTTTCTGCTAATGACAAAGTATCCATGATAAAGTAAATATATATATAAAAAAAAAAAATAGTTTACAACAGTTCTTAGAAATGTACTTTATATTCATGTTGGTTATGAAAACTTTTTATAACTATTTTCAACAAAAGTGTAAGTATATACATTTTAATCATTATTTTCAAGTTTTTAGATGCATATTTCAATCAAAACGTTTATCTGCATATCACAATTTATTAATTCATAAAGTTTTTGGGGGCATCACGCCACTACATTTTGCAGTCAAAGCTAATTTTGCCTTGTCATAAAAAGGTCAAATTGTCTGATGTTTCTATGAGACTTATTGATGAATGTATTTTTAATAAATTCGTAGAGTGTTGTGTCACTGACCTATTATAACTTTTCAAAAATGTTTTCCAAAAGTAAACTGGTTTCAGCACATTTGCTGTTATTCCTCAAATACAACTTCCCTTTATTGTAAGCGTTTGATGTTTCCCAATCACTGCTTCCCACAATGCACTTGATGAAATGTAAGCAGAAATGTAATGAAACCTAAGCAGAAACATGTTGGTTTGAAGACAAAATGCAACCTGAGATCTATGAAAGAGCCAATCAGCCATCTGTCACTGAAAAACACAAAGCTGATGAAGAAAAAAGAGAAATAAAATATAGAGAACTTCTGTTTTTGCTTTGTGTCCAGACGAGTGTTAGGAAATGGGAGGTGGGACGGAGATGTCAACACGCATTTTCTCTCGTCTCTTTATTTCTCTTGTTCCCGCTGTCTATTTTCACAGGTCAGCATGAGGTCACACGATCTGAGGACACATTTTTCCTGACGAAGATGTTGCCTCAGGATTGTCTGCATGAATGTCAAACTATGAGCACTACAGGACGCTAATTAGTTGCCTATTCATCGTTGTATCAATTAATTCAGTCTTAAAGCGATAGTTCACTGATAATTCTGTCATCGTTTACTCACCCTCATGTCGTTCCAAACCCCTTTTGACTTTCTTCAGTGCAACACAAAAGAAGTAGTTCAGCAGAATGTTGATGAAGAAGGAATAAATAATGCTAAAACGGTTGTTGAAGTTGATAGACATCTAGACAGAAGGACAGTGAAGGGGCCTCAGCTGTGTTTTGTTGTCCCGTCCCCCCACATTCCTCATGACAGGTGCGAACAACGCCAGGGCCCCGAGAAATGTCTCTGCAGCAGTCTGTAAACCCGGCTGACACCGTGTGTGTTCGCCAGTAAGACTGACTTCACACATTATGCAAATCATATTGACAGCATAGCTAATGCTTTTTATTAAGCTAATTACCCTTAAGGTCATTTCTGTTTTTGGCACCAAGGCTAGACTCTAGGAAAAGAGAAAACTAGTTTAGTAAGAGAGAGTGCATTGGCTAAGGTTTAGAACCTGTGCTTAAAAAAATATATCATTTTTATCATTTCACTTTGTTGATTTTGGGCCATTTATGCAGTAATCATAACTAAAAGTAGTAGATGTCATCAAATGTTTAAATTTGTCTTAAGATTTAACTGCACAATACTTGTTGCTGCCTCAGGCTGATTGTTTGTTAGACAGTCATGTTTATTGTATTGATGTTTGTGTAATATTTTTTATTGTCTCCAACAGCCCAAGTACCTATAAGCATATAGAATGGTGAATCAAAAAATGCATAAGGAAAAAAAAATGTGAATAACAAATGAGCTCAATAGCAGATTTCAAGTGATCGAGGGCTTAAAGGGACAGTTTACCTAAAAATTTTAATTCCGCCATCATTTATTCACCCTCACTATGACACTATGGAATTCAGTATGGACCAACAACTGTTTGTTACCCACATTCTTCAAAATATTCTGAAGAAAGAAGAAATGAACTCATACAGGTTTAGAACAACTTGAGAGTGAATAAATTACAGAATTTACATTTTTGGGTGAACTGTCCCTTTAAGATTCCAATTCAACATACTGCAAGGGTTTCACCAGTAGTGGGCACTTGTGCAATGTAAGCAGTGATGTACATCTGTGTCAATGAGATGGAAGGAAGTTAGCAACAAGGGAAGGGAATTATAACAAATTATAATAAATCTAAAATGTAAGATTATACAGTCTACTCCACTTTTCTGCAATGCTGCAAACCTCCAGATTAAAAAATTGTGGTCTTTTTCAGCTAAATTTGTGGTTCTATTTCTAATGATTCATCACTCAAACTGGGATCCATTTGCAGTTTTATTTGTAACTGAAGCAGAGAAGCAGAAGTCAAGACACAGATAAGGCAGAATAGTAGTGTGTGCAGAGAGGTCATTGAGCAGACCTGAGATCGGGGCAGGCGGCGGTCAGACAGAAACTTAGACATGGTGTGGGTCAGGGTAGCCGGCAATCCAATAACAATGGTCCGGGAAACAAAGCACAAGTCAAAAGGGCAGTCAGCGATCCGACGAGAAAACAATGGGCAGGCAAGATATAAACACAAGGCAGTCCGAAGAAAACAGGAGTAACGCTCAGTAATGTTCACCGGGGAAAAACAAGACTTCGCAAAGGGCCTGGGTGACACAGTTCTATAAATAGTCCAGATAATGGGGAACAGGTGGGGAATGATGATCAGTGCCGGGAAATGAAGTAAAAGGGGAAATTAGTACTCGGGTGATGGAGCCCTCTGATGGCCCGAAGAGGGAGTTACAGAAGCGCTCTCCATAACAATTTCAGCTAAAGTCCAAAGTATACTTCGGTTTTTACACATACGCTAGGGTATTTCATCTTCAGCACAGCATAGCACAGAACAGCTTTTTTTTTAGCTTGCACATGTGCTTTAAATTGTTTTGAGTTTGACCACAAGGTGGCAACACTGACCCAGGCCATTGTTTCACAGTCAAAAATATAGAAACAGAACAAGAACTCTCTATATATTAGTCTATATACAGAGACATTTTTCAAAATATCTTCTTTTGTGTTCTGCAGAGAAAAGAACGTCATTTTCATTTTTTTCCCAGCTGCATATGTAGCTATAGTTGCACGAGTGGCCTTTCCACAAGTGCCAATCAAGGCATGAATTTTCTTTTTTTATTGAAATATGTGCAGATTTTATTTTGCTAACCTTTCGTATAAAATGAAAATACAGCAATTTAGTGCTTCACAAAACAAAATCCACTCTTGTACTTTCCCATCCAAATGGCTTCTGGAAAATGAGTCCAATCTTTGCACTGGCTTAAAAGGTTTCTTGATGCACTTTTCAATAGCTTTCTGTGCATGTAACTAGCATAAAGTGAATTGTACATGTAGTAATGATCATTCTGAATCTAGTAAGACTATCAGAATTACATGTTTCGATGTGTGTAAGCTTGCCATTCATCTTGCACCCAGGAGACACTGCGCAACCAATAGAGGTCGAATTTGTCCTGTTAGACATGTTAGGTTTGACATACAATGATTTCCAGTTTTCTGAACAGCATAACAGCATTCTTTATTGACATCTTTGGTTCCATGAAGATCCTTTAAAAGAATGGTTCACCCAAAAATGAAAATTTACACACCCTCCGTCCACCTAAGATGAGTTTGTTTCTTCATCAAAACAGATTTGGAAAAATGTAGCATTATATCACTTGCTCACCAATGGATCCTCTGCAGTGAATGGGTGCCTTCAGAATGAGAGCTGATAAAAACATCACAATAGTTCACAAGTAATCCACACAACTCCAGTCCAATTAACATCTCAAAAAGTGAAAACCTGAGTGTTTGTAATAAACTAGTACTCTGGATATATATTGCTTTCTCCAGCAAAAAAAATGGCCTCATCTGAATTAGGAGAGAAATATGCATGGATCAAGCAGTTTATAGTAAAAACAGTCTAAAACAGCTCTAAACAAATATATAATTAGATTTTGTTGTGAGAGGACAACATGGCATAGACACAAGGGTATGAAAATTGTCAGCAGAATTTTTGAACTATTCCTTTAACATCCATGGAACCTTTCCATTGCACAAAGTGTTCTTTACAGTGGGAAATATGTTATTTAAATTATTAAAATGTTCTGAGAAAATGGTTCTTCTAAGAACTCTTGACTGAAATGTTCTTTGGGGAACCATAACCTTTGTTTTTAGGAGTGTATATGTGACATGTATCAATTTTTTCATTTAAGAGGAGACTTGATACTACAGAGCCGGGCCCAAAAACCAGTATTTCTAAGGTTCAGTGCATTCATGATATTAAAATATGATATTATTAATACAGCATTTTCATATTCAGTTCAGAAATGGTCCTATCAGTCTCCATTCTATGAGCTTGAAAAAGATTCAGACACTTTTTTTTGTGTTATTTTTTTATTATTTATTTATTAATTTTTTTTACCATAGCACGTCCTGTAAGGATAGAGGGGGTATTTAAATGAATAACTGCAGCTTGAAATTTGATCTGATTTTTTATCATAGCATATATTACCTTAGTTCTAATGAAAAATATTATAATATAATATAGCTAATAAAAATATGAATAAATAATAAAGCCTTACAAAGCCCCAGGAGGCTCTGGAGTTACATTCTGTCATTTAAATGGTTCCATCCAAGTATTAAACCCAATTCTTCTGTACTTTAACTACATTTAGGCTCTGTTCCAAAACCTAGTGAGTTGCCCGGCTGTCTGCTGCCTACACAGGCAACTGCATTCAAACTGAGCAACTCTCTCATCGCCCACACATCACACAAATAGTGCTCTTCAAATGAACCGCACAAGAGACTCAAATGGTTAGCATGTTGCTAAGCTCAAAATGTTTTAAATGTAAATCTCTAGTTCACTAGGTTTTAGAACAAAGCCTTAGTCAAACTCAGACATCTCTGAGGTTCTTCTGCTCTCATTTTTCTATAAAAAAATTCTAAGCACATTTATTACGTCAATAGCGAGCCACAATATGTTTTCAGAATTATCCTTCAGGGATTTCCTCAGGCTTTGTTCCAAATCCTGGTGTACTGCCTATTTGGAACTTGTGCTCTCACTGTTACGGGTGTTCCAAAAGGTACACAAGGTTTGTAGAGAAGGCTCTCCCGTGAAAAGTTCAGTGTAAAAAAAAAAAATAAAAAATCATCCAAGATGGTGGACGAAACAACTAGAATAAATACAGTTCAACATAGTTACAAAATGGACTGCTATACCCAATATTTCTGAATGCTGTCTATTTTTATGCTTATTAGAGTAACATGTTGTTAGCTTAGCAACATGCTAACACAAACTGTGACAAATTGGGTCCGGAAATAAAAATCTCATTAGTTTTTCTCTATATATTGTTGAAGACAGACTATAGTGTAAGCTACGAGGTTGTTTATCGATGATATATGCTTTTGTTGAAGCCATCAGCCTGCATTATTTCATCTTATTTTTAACTAATTGTGTTAAACAATGGAATTTTTGGTGAAACAATTACCCATGATTCTGCTGAGAAAACTTTTTAGCGCCCAACCACTTCAGTGAAGCACTGCAAATGGCATGGTAGAGTTTCCTTACACTCTACTTAAAATTATATATGGGTGTGTGTATAAAAAATGTAAATGTATTGTTTCTGTGTACACACTAAACATCTTTAAATCAATAGTTTTATATTTATTATTTTATTTCAGTTATGACATTCACAATGCTTCACGTGATTGTAGTTCTAAGTACACAGTCTTGTACCTTTGTCTTCAGGTCTGATTTTCAAATTATTTTTTACTTTGAATCAAAGTTTGTAATGTCGTAATTCACCTGGTTTCTGGTTGGTTTGGTTAAAGGAGTCATGAACTGCCTCTGTTTTTTATTTTGTACTGTTCTCTGAGGTCCACTTATAATGTTATCAAGATTTTTACATCAAAAAACATAATTTAGAAGTAATATGCTATTTTCTGTCATGTTTTTAACCCCCCTTATCAGAACGCACCATTTGAACAGGCATGGCGGATTGTAGACTCGGAAGTAAATGCCCACTCCTATGTTTGGCTAACAGTTGTGTATGTTTAACAGCCTACATCCTTCACAGATGGACGCTGCTGTGATTTAGGTTAAAACTGCATAAATATATCAAACGATCTGTTTAACAGACAAAGCAATAGTGATCACGTAATAAAAACATTTACTCACACTTGTGTGTTGTGACATTGCTGTCGGATTCAATATAGTTGGCACAGCATCGTCTTTTAGTTTTAATCTTTCTGAAAATCCCCTGTCGAATTGTGCCTTGTTTGTAAACTAATCCACGGTAAAATGAAGTGAACAAAGGACCAAGTTCTTACTGTCTGTTTTACAGTCTGGAACTTCATTAAAAATAAAGTTCATCCGCTCATTCCCAATGTTGGGATCAGAAGGAAGACAATGCAAAGACTGTTTTTCCACAACTTGCCATTGCACAGCATCTTGTTGTCTCTGGAGCATCTTTATTGTTTGGTTTCTGCATTAACCTGCGTTCACCTCTCTTGTAAACACTACATGCGCAAATCGGTGGGCAGGGCTAAACAGGCAGTGATGTGGAAGCAGGCTTTGATCTTCTACTGTGGAGGCAGTAAGCGATTTCTGAGAAACGCTGTTGAAAGTGGATCAGACCGAGCACCAAAACAGCCAATCACCAGTAAGGGGCGTGTCCACTCATGATGGGGGAGATGCCTTTGTTGGATAGCCAGTTCATTTTTTATGGGCGGGGCTATCAAGAAAGGGGTGTGATTCTTTTGGGTAGGGGCGTGTTTGTTTTGGTCATTTCAAATATCAACAGCGTTTCTCAGAAATCACTTACTGCACCTTTAATGGCTTATAACGTTTTAACAAAGACATTTTAAAAATCCCAACGTGAAAACTTGATGGAAAAAAATACTTCCAGAATCAAGGTTGCTGAAACAGGCTCTGTTGCACTCTACTTGTAAGTGGAATCTTCTTTATGTTTTACTTGTGAGGCATCCTATTTGTATGTGTGATCCAAATCAGTCATGAATGTTCCAGTTCAGTTTGGATGCTTCTGTAGAACACTGTATAGGCAGCAAGGCAGCTCTTTAGGCTTTGCAGTGGAGACTGATTCACTAAACAAATCCCACTTAAATTATAATTAAATGATAGTTGCATCTACTACTAAATATCATTTGATGACAAATATATTGCAGGCTTCAATTTGTAAATTAGGCCATGATGCAGTTTTACCACAGCCCTACCTTTAGTTAATATATCTCACATGTGAATTGAGGGTACTCTTCAAATTAAGCTCTGGTGAAGGCCAAAGCTCTGTAATTTATATTTGGGCTAATTAGTGAGGTGTGGGTCTTGTCTTATAAATAGAGGCAATTACTCATGAATATGTGTGGGGCTGTCCACTGAGGGCAAGCACTTGGTATACATGATGTTGCTTTCTGCTTATGTATGTGTGGTGTGTACAGTGGCCTCAAAACGTATTTGGACACTGAAGACACTCTTAAAAAGGTATGGATGTCATTGCATTAGATAACAAAATGTTAAACCAACTGACACGTAGTTCTCATCTCAGCCCCCCTAAAATCTGTGAATATTTTTCCCTCATTAAAAAAAGTTTTAGAAATGAATAGTGGCATCCGTTTTGTTCATTCATAATATTCTAATTGCTTTGATGTTATTGTTGTGACCTGCTGGCTTTGTTAAAGACAATGTCTTTTTTCCTTCATCTTAAGGCCTTGGTCACGCTTCCCTCTGCCAAAGCATCTCACAGAGTGTTATGTACGGCATATTTTTCCGTCCAACATGGAGGCATATGGCCTGTTTTATGAGCATGATAATGCTGTAAATAAGAGCAATGCCACAGTGCTGTTATGCTTTAAGCAAACTCGCCCTTCTACCGACAGCAGCACCAATCTGTTCTTGACTCTCTGTGAAAGGCTGGCAGCAGCAGACGCATATGTTATCTTGAACTCCTCTGATGTGTTAAGAACAACTTTGCTTTTTCAAGATAGTTTTACTAATCAAAATAATAAAAAATAGCCAGTCTCTCTGTTGTATGAATACAACGTCAGTGGATGACCTGACCTTGTTTCAAATGATTGTTGACTCACCCAAATATTGCTCCAGCCTGCACGACTTGTTTTATAAAATATTCACACTGCTCTTTTCCATACAATAAAGGCATACACTGACCAGAGGCTATTAAGATTCAAAATGAAAAAAATAAATAAATAAATAAATAAAATACAAAATAAAAGTAGTGTAAAACATTATGTAAGTGTAACTACAAGTTAATAATACTGTAACTATATTATTAACTGTACTGTAAGTACTAATACTATGTACTGTAGATATGCATTAAAATTGTAAAGTATTTCTGGGAAAATAGATGAAATATTTTGATGACGTCGTATCCAAGTCAGAGGTGTGTACAAAACTTTGTGCATTCTTTTTATTCAATAATTTTACATTTGTTACAGGACAAACAAGACGTGAGACATACGGATCCGTGGTCACAAACAGGCAAAGTTCAGTAAACAGCAAACAGACGTGATTGAAGCAAGACAAAGAATATTCCTGGGACAGACATGGGTCTTCGATCGGCGAACAGTATCCAACTGGGCAAGGCAAAGAGAGATAATCCAGAACACGGCAATAATTCAGGCAGGGGAAAACACAATCCAAAAACAGGCAAGGCAAGACCATGAAAACTAGGAAAGGCTCCGTAAAGAAACTATCAGCAGAAGTAGCGATATGTGCTCATAATACTCGACGATCTGTGAGAGGAAGTCCATGGTTTATGTAGGGTGTGTGATTGTGTGATAGTTCTCAGGTGTGAACGTGTGATTGGTACAGCTGTGTGCAATCAGTGCAATGGATCATGGGAACCGTAGTCCGGAGTGAAGTGCGACAGTAGTGTAGTGCAATAGTCCATGTGGTGCGCGGGTGACCTCTGCTGGTTCACTCCCGTTCGTTCAGGGCGGAGCAGACGGGCCTGGAGTCCACTAGGGCGGAGCAGATGGGATTGGAGCCTACCAGAGCGGAACTGGATCCCACCAGGGCGGAGCAGACGGGACCGGAGACCACCAGGGCGGAGCAGACGGGACTGGAGACCACCAGACCTTAGCAGAAGACCACCACAACAGCGCAGACGGAGCAGAAAACCACCAGACCACCACGACGGAGCAGAAGATCACCAGGCCGAAGCAGAAGACCATGGCATAGACCGAGATCTAGAGAGAGCAGAGACAGACAACACAGTGCATTTACGGTCTCAGGGACCGTGGCAGGGAACACAAAACAATCATCAGTGGGTTCGCTGACTGAAACTGGACAGAATGATAGTTCATAAACCGAATCACAGACTAGGACTGGTAAGGAAGACGGTTCAACGGACATACTTGGGGGAGAAGAACAAGCACACAGTTCATGAATGGTCTCTATGGCATTGACAGGGTTAACATGACAGACATGGGGAGCATTTATAGTCTCTGGCCTGAAGACAGACAGGGTTAAGGGTTCAAAGGCGGGTTTTTGGGCTGAAAGTTCCGTGTTAGTTTCATGGAGAGTGGCTGAACAGACAGACTGTTCAATGTCAGACTCATTGACTGAAACAGGATCTACAAATAATTCGGACTTAGGTTCCTGAATTGAGACTAGTAAGGCAAATGATTCAGAATTAAACACACTTGGAACCAGTGGAACGGCAGACAGATCGAACCCAGGTGCATTGACTGAAACAGGACTAGTAGACATTTCAGTGAGCGAAACTAAACAGGCAGAGAATTCACAGACAGACTCAGTTGAAACAGGACAAACAGATAGTTTTATAATCAAACTCATTGACTGAAACTGAATAGACAGACGGTTCACTAATGGTCTCTTTGGGAATTACAGGGTTAACAGGGCATACAGAAGGTTCATTGAAGTTTTCCATGGCAGTGACAGGCATGAATGAAAGTTCCTGAACGACCCTTGTAGCCGCAGCAGGACAGTCAGGAAGTTCACAGGCAACATCCTCAGGGATGACAGACAAGGCTGAGAGTTCAGAGGCAACCTCTTCGGCTGGGTCAGAGCAAGGCAAAAGTTCATAATTGACCTCCATGGCCAGGTCAGAACAGAATGAGAGTTCACAGGCAGCTTCTGCAGCTAGGTTGAGACAGGGTAATAGTTCACAGTCGGCCTCCTTGGCCGATTCAGGACAGACTAAGGGTTCACAGACGGCCTCCTTGGCCAATTCAGGACAGACTAAGGGTTCACAGACGGCCTTCATAGCCGTGACAGGACAGGACGAGGATTCACAGACGGCCTCCATAGCAGTGACAGGGCAGGACGAAAGTTCAGTAATGGCCTCCTCAGCCGGAACAGACAGTTCACAGAGATCACTGGGCGCCACCACCGCGCAAGGAACTGAGGCAAGTGCCGCCATCTAGGAAGGTTCTGCAGCCTGCGCCGCCACCTCTGAAGAGACTGCAGTGGACACCATGGCCTCTGGGAGCACAGCAATGAGCACCGGTACCTCGGGAGGTTCCGCAGCGTAAGCCGCCACCTCTGGAGATGTTGTAACTGGTGCCACCGCCTCTAGCAAATTCGTGGTTGTGTACGCGGCCCAGATACACCATAAAGCAACCCCCCCATACGGGAAGAGTTGCAGACAGGGGAAATAGTTCATGGACAGAAGGGCTGGAGTGAGCTGGTTTGGGGATACCAGCAGTGTGTGCTGACACCAGCGGTGGATCCTCCACACTGGATGCCAACCTCTGATGCTTGATAACAGTTTCCCTTGATAGGACAGTGGAGAGCTGCAGTACAACAACCGCAACAGGAAGTGGCTCTGGAGTGGCAGACATAACGTGGAGCAGTTCTGGAAGGTCAGACGAGACATGGAGAGGCTCTGGAAGATCTGATGAGACATGGCGTGGCTCTGGCAGATCAGACGAGACGTGACGTGACTCTGGACGATCAGTTGAGACATGGAGAGGCTCTGGAAGATCTGATGAGACATGGCGTGGCTCTGGCAGATCAGACGAGACGTGACGTGGCTCTGGCAGATCAGACGAGACGTGACGTGGCTCTGGCAGATCAGACGAGACGTGACGTGACTCTGGACGATCAGCTGACGATCTCTGATCAGACGAGACGTGACTCTGGACCGCTGGTATCAGCAGTGACGTGACTTGACTCTGGACGATCAGCTGTGACGTGAATAGACTAGAAGATCAGCTGAGACGTGGCGAGACTGGACGATCAGCTGAGACGTGACGAGACTCTGGGTGATCAGCGGAGACGCGACGTGACTCTGGGTGATCAGCGGAGACGCGACGTGACTCTGGGTGATCAGCGGAGACGCGACGTGACTCTGGGTGATCAGCGGAGACGCGACGTGACTCTGGGTGATCAGCGGAGACGTGACGTGACTCTGGAAGACCAGCAGAGACGTAGCTTGACTCGTGACGATCAGCTTTGACTTGACTGGACTCACAAAGATCAGTGGTGACTTGACTGGACCCTTTAACATCAAATGTGACTTGACTTGGCTCTTTAAGATCAACGGTGACTTGACTTGGCTCTTTAAGATCAACTGTGACTTGACTTGGCTCTTTAAGATCAACTGTGACTTGACTTGGTTCTTTACTGGCAGCAATGACATGACGGGGTGTTGTTGTGGCCGCCATTTTGTAAGCGTGTTCTAGCTCGGCTGCTATCACACTAGTGAGTGAGGTGTCGCATTCATCCGCGACTCCCACAGTGAATACTGAACCAACAGTCCGCAGAACATAATCCAGAAAACTACTCAGAGATGAACGAGGACCCTTATGAATCACTTCCGATTTCAAAGGCTGATTAAGGCCATCACAGAAAAAGTCGATCAACATACAGTCCGGTAATTCAGAACCATTAGCTAGAGCCAAATATTCTGTAACGTAACCCTCAAATGAACATGTGCCCTGCTTGAGCGCTAGAAACAGAATCGCTGCGTCCATACCTGGTAAAAGTTCGTTGGAAAAGCCGCTGGATCCTTGTTTGACCGAGTATTCTGTTATGGGACAAACAAGACGTGAGACATACGGATCCATATGCAGCGTTTTTTAATCAAAGGCGTGGTCACAAACAGGCAAAGTTCAGTAAACAGCAAACAGACGTGATTGAGGCAAGACAAAGAATATTCCTGGGACAGACATGGGTCTTCGATCGGCGAATAGTATCCAACTGGGCAAGGCAAAGAGAGATAATCCAGAACACGGCAATAATTCAGGCAGGGGAAAACACAATCCAAAAACAGGCAAGGCAAGACTATGAAAACTAGGAAAGGCTCCGTAAAGAAACTATCAGCAGAAGTAGCAATATGTGCTAATAATACTCGCCAATCTGTGAGAGGAAGTCCATGGTTTATGTAGGGTGTGTGATTGTGTGATAGTTCTCAGGTGTGAGCGTGTGATTGGTACAGCTGTGTGCAATCAGTGCAATGGATCATGGGAACCGTAGTCCAGAGTGAAGTGCGACGGTAGTGTAGTGCAATAGTCCATGTCGTGCGCGGGTGACCTCTGCTGGTGAACGAACGGGAGTGCATGGACAGGAGTCGTGACAACATTACTCTATAATCCTTAATTTATATACAGAATGTATATAGATGAAATTTAAAAACAAAATGTCCAAACAAATTATTTCTAGAGTAAGAATGTCCCTCCCCCTAATGCCACATGTCTCTGGTTAGCAATAACAAGTAGTAAATCAATGTTCACAACTGTAATATACTAGAAAGAATTTTTTCACCCCAAATTCCTGAAAATTATAATCAAGTACATTTAGTATGTTAGTCAACAATACAAAATTAGCATATATCTTAAAAGCACGACAAAATATTATTAAAACATAATTATTCAAAATATAACATTTAAGTTGACAATTACAAAGTGCACCACTTTTTAAAAGTGTATTTAAGCGTGTTAAGAGACATGGTTATGAAAATGTACTCTTTTCAAGTACTCTTACGTGGCATTTTATTTCATGAATATTATATTATCTGCAAGTAGAGATTTTTTTAATATATACTTTTAAGGTTTGAATCACATTCAATACAATTAGGCCCACTTCTTTTTAACAAGAGCTGTTTCAGTAGGAAATGCTGGAAAGAAAATGCACTCATCAAGCCACTTCACTGAATCTTTAAAACTTCAGTTTGTTAGTAATAAAAAGAGAATTTTATATACAGTGACTTGCTAAAGTATTCAGAGCCAATTACTGAATTGCAAATCCTGGACTACAATTTTAGTTTTAATTTGTGATATTTTTATTTAAGTAATGAAACAGAAAATTATGCGACACTGTTTTATGCTAGAAAAACGTTCTAACTTAAATTTATACAGTTTGAACCCCACTGTATAATTTTAGTTAAAACATAAGTGTCACATTAAAATAATTTTCCATTTCAGTCAACTTCAGGAAATTCTTCTATTCTGCATTTATTTATTTATTTATTCTCCCATTATTATCAGCATGTCTATTAACAATCAAGTTCTCCAGCATGATTTAAGAATGTTCCAATGAACATCTGCTTCAGTGAAACCAAAAATGTCAATATCGTTAATTTACTGACATTTCTTGAATGAATTTCTCATTCATTTAACCTTTATAAATTTTTTTTGGTAATTTTCCAGGTTTAAAAGAAGACTTTAAACACCAAGAATTTCATTGTACACTTCTGAACCCCTCTGTATACAGTTTGTGAAAGTATTTTGTCCCCGTCTTACAGAAGTACGCCTTTCATTTGACCTCTATTTGTGAGTTATTAAAAAAACACCACAGTATGATATAAAACAAGGTTTGGAGGTCATTATACAGGCTGTAACCTGCAGGACAGCAGTGAAAATGAGAACTGGAGAGCTTTTGAAAGAAGGAGATTTTTAAGAGGCCAAGGGTCACTCTGAAAGATCTCCAGAGAATGGAGTAAAGGTGCGCCAGTCATCCATATCAAGAGCTCTGCATAACACTGACCTGTTTGGGAGGGCGGCACAAAAGAAGCCAGTTCTCAGAGTTTGCATAATAATGACGAAGTTATGTGGGAGGATGTTTTGTGGTCAAACAAGAGTTTTTTAGGCAAAATTCAGTAGTATGCATAGCACAACCTCTGCCTGGCTGAGCGTTTGCCCCATGATATTTTAAACAACAAGCTCAGTATTTGAATTTCACATCTTTCATGTAAAAAGACGTTTCAAATACTGTGGGTTAAAAACAGTCAAAGCCTGCTCGATACAGCTGTTTTTGATGATGAAAAGCTGACAGGAAAAAGAGCAAGGCAAAGCAAAGAGAAATCAGTGTAATCGGCAAATTGAAGTCCCACTTTCCCTTATCAGCCTCTCGCAAACAAAGGGACGAATTGATATGTGGGAGTTAAGGTGCTGCTGTAAAGATATTGGGCCGCTCCTGAAGGATTTGTCTAGCTAAGCTCATGAAACATTAAGCAGTGACAATTCCATAAGATCAATAGGACTAGCACACCCGCTGTTCTCTGCTGCCTTTGTTTTTCTTTCCTTTCGCCTCTGAGGCCAAATTGAATGTTTATGTCCCTGTACCATTTTACAAAAAGTTCCTTCAGAACCAAGGCCAGTTCTCAGTTGATTTGCATTATAATGGCTACGGTCATAATGAGGATTTTATATAAATATATATTTATCCATTTAATATATGGAGTGTAAATGGAATTATTTGTATGTGTACATGCTTTTATTTGAACTTTCTTGGTCTATTAAGTGTCGGTGTTTGTTTTATTATGACAATACGTTCATCATTGTGCTGGACCATGTCATGCTATCATACTACCAAACTACTCTGACTATATCTGCAGTGTATAGTAAGTATGATTTGCACAATATGCATGGCCTACTAAATTTACTAAATGTGCACTTCATGAATACTGTATCTTATAATGCAATGTGTTTCACATATGAAGTGAAGGAAATATCAGCTGTAATATTTTTAACAGCTCTTTCTTCACTCAGTCTTGATTAGATTGGAATTCTAAGAGTTAAAGATTCCATTATTTTTTTTTTTTTTATTTCATTGTCTTCATTCTTCACACAGAAATTTGAGTAAAAATACAAAATTACTCTATTTATTTTTAAGTGTAAATTACTGCTCTTTGAAACAATAATTGCTGCATAATGTGTTTAATGTTTTAAAAATATTCTGCAGCATACAATATAAACGGTGCTGTCCTCCTGTAATTAATAAGTTAATATTATATTATGAACATTGTTTTTGGTAATTTTTTATAAAATATGTATTTGGGATTTTTTTTTTTTTTTTTTTTTTTTTTTAGGTTAGCCAAGCACCTATTTTGATACATTATAGCACCTATTTTGATAATTAACTGTTATGTTAACTATTTAGCATGCACACAAAGGCAAGATAAAGTTCTGTTTAAAGTCACATAAAGTGACTCTGTTTAAAGTGTGACAAAGTCACACTGCAGGCTAAAAATCATTTTAAAGCAGGCTGGAAAAAATCATTTTGAAAGTGATTCCAATAATATTGTTCCTCTATGCTGTTATTGTTATAGTTGTGCTGTGGCCTCTGCTACGTTTTTAAATGTAAAACTAATATATAAATTTGCTTGTTTTTTTTTTTTTTTGTTTTTTTGTTTTTTTTTATTTATTTATTTTTTACCATTACAGTTATTGTCCTTGGCATAAACAGGCCTTTAGAATTAGCAAGAACACTACATTATATGCTGAATTTAAATCAGCAATTGCAGTTATATTATGGTTTAACTAATTTTAAGCATAAGTTACTTATACCAATAAGAAATCTGTTGTACATATTATTGTATGTTTTGTCTTGTGTAGATGACACCTGTAGATCTGTTTTTATCCACAGTACCAGTGGCTTTTAAGATTAATTCATTGTAATAATGGCCATTTAATCATACTAATGATAATGCTAAATAATATCCATGATAATATCCAGTATAAACAAAACTCCAATTTTGTTTTCATGGGGCCTTAAACTTTAATCCTGTAGTCCTTCATGTTTTTATTACGTTCAAAACTCATTCCTTTTTCATCTTATTTTTGGGCTTTAAAACAATACTCAGACCATGTTAATCCAGTGGACAATGGAACATCCATCAAACAGATCAAACAGAGGTTACCCTTATAAGACATCACTATTTTGGCTTCATCAGAACTAAACGAGCGGTGTGACGTGAAATCAGTGTTGCTTACAGTGCACATGCATAGCGTGAGCTGCAGAGGAATTGATGATAAGCTGTGAATTAAGGGTCAATACAGCTCACAGAGTCTGTCAGGAGAGAGGTGAGGACACCACTGCCCTCTGAGTTTGGCCCTGCTGAGCTCAGCTTTTAAAACAAGATCCCTGTTTGTGTTGTTTAATCACATATTGATTGGGGCCAAGAAGTAGGGAAGTAAGTATGCCCTGAACTCGGCTATACAGTCTCTTTTTATCATTACAATATATTCAGTTGCTATAAACAGGTAATATTATTTGGGTGTTCACTAAAAGAATCTTGTCTGTAGGTTAAAACATCAGCTAATGAATTTCGCATCACAGCTTCATCAAATCTGCTGTAAAATTGAATTTCACAAAAAAAAGCAAACAAAGGCTCAGATAAATATAATTATATAAAATGCAGTAAAAATAACATTAGCATTGCCTTTGGTGAGATGCAGTCCACAGAGACCCTAAAGCTGCTTTAATAATTCATTGCTGAAGATGCTGAGCTAATAAATATGTAATTAAATAGATTTGTCTCGTCAATGGGTGCTCATGCGACGCTCTGCATAGCAGACTGATGGAGTTACGGCGCCTTCTTCTGGAAAAGATGAGCACTGTAATTCTGTGGTTATGAATCTACAATGTGTTTAATGAATAAAATCAATGAAACAGTAAAACGCCATAGCTTAACCCTAGGATGCATATGTGAGTTGTATGTATGATGTATTGCTTCATATTTTACATGAAATGGATTCATGAATGTTTGCCTGTTCTTGTTTTGACCAATGAATTTCCATGAAAAAAAAGCACTCCAAAAATATTTAGGCCTAAATTTGCTATTTATGTAAGCTAAATAATAATAATTATAATAATGTGATGCATATTTGCAGTCATACATAAATGAAACAGATAAGAAACATGTAAGTTTGAGTTCTGCACTCAAAAATAAATAAATAAAACCATGACAGTTTATTGTTAATTATTTACATCTATTTGATTTCATTTAAATAACAATATTTTAAAAATACATTTATTCATTTCAGCATAAATCTGTTAACAATTAAATTTATTCAGTCAAAAAGTGTGAAGATTGTTAAAATATGGCTAGCTGAGTTAACAAGCGATGTGAGATTAAAACATATTAGATTTATAGATGATAAATGTATAAACCTGGCTATTGTGTATTTAAATCACATTCTCTTTATTAGTACTTTTACAGAAATCTGATGCAGACCTATTTCTTACCTGTTTCATTTGATGGTAAAATAGATTGTTTATCACATTAAGTTTATAGTTTATGTAAAAACCGTGTAATACAAAGGAAAATTTTATATGCAGTTTTCTAATAGGTTACAGAAATCTTACATTTAGGCATAATATTTTTTGAGTGTAAAACAGTTTAACCCTCAGAGACTCATGCATTGATGCATTTCTCTTAAAAGTATTTTAGGAAGCCAGTGTTTATAAAAATCTTGATGTTTATTTTGTTTTGAGATTTTTTTTTTTTAGAGCATTTCAAAACTGATGGTTTTTCAAGAGTGCACTTTTCAAAAGTGAACATTTACAATTATTCCCACAAGTAAATATGAATTTTTGAAAAGCATTTCCCAGCAAGTTGGTTGAAATCTACATATGCTAATCTCGAAGTAGCCCTTCTGTTCATTATCCTGAAACATTCCTGCACCTCACTGACCCCCTTTAAAGTACCTGAAAATGCATATTTAAAGCCTACAGCACAGTTGCACTGACCTTTATGAAAGTCTTTCCAGTAAAATAGAAGGTTGAAACTTTAGCTCCTCTCTCACACTTTACAAAATTTCTGCAAAGTCAGAAATTGTAAGGCAGTGACCATATTGTGTGACTTTGGCATGTTGTGAGATTAAAATTGTAAATGTTTTTTTTTTTTTTTTTTTTTTTTTTTCCTGTAAAGTGTGAACTTCTGTACCTATTTAGTTCAAATATAATAATATGTAGGCTGTTATTTAATTACGTTTAAAACATTTTTGCAACAGTGGCTCTCTGAGGGGTTTATTAATTTCATACTTTTTCAGGACTGGAAATCAAGGTTGGGTAAAAATCTATTGTAACATTCCTTGATATTTGTACCATGGTTTTTTATTTTAGTAATATTTGTTGTCATTTACCTTCTGTACAAAAATGTCAAAACTCTTTTCATTTATAAAAAAAAAAGTGGGAAAAAATGGTTAGTGGAAAAAATAAATGCATTTTAATGAATTTTATGTTTCCCACTTGAAGGAATTATTTTCTTCTTCTTAGCAAAGAATGGGATGGAATCGGAATGAGGGGACTTGTTGAACCAAGAACTCACCGGAAACCCGGCGCACTCAATGTCTGTTTCATTGCTCATCCATTTCACTTCAGTGTCATTCGTTTTCATTAATTTACTCTGTGAACTCTTTTAGAGGATTAATGTACTGTTCGGAATAGTATAGTATATTAATAAGGGGCAATTTCAGTACTGACTCATTGAACCGAGAAAAGTCTCTTAAAGGGATACTCCACCCCAAAATGAAAATTTTGTCATTAATCAGTTACCCCCATGTCGTTCCATCAGTAACGCATACGCAGATTTGAAAAAAGAAGTGTATATGGGTCAAAGACGAAAAAGGGTTTAAGCATAAAAACAATAAGTGTAATACTGCTTTAAATTGTTGTTGTTTTCCCCGCAAAAAAAAAAAAAAAAAAAAGTTTTCTGTTTAATTTAATTGCAATTTTGTTTTTGTTTTTCTGAGTAAAAAATAAATATCATACATTTTCCCTTGATTTACAGAAGACACCCACTAAAATGTCATTCAGTGTAAGAGACTTGTCAGTCGTATTTACAACAAAAATCAATTTATGACATATTAAAAGACTAATTTCTTTCACCTCAAATACTAATTAGTTGTAATTTTACATTTTTAAAATTTGCCACTATCTTAGGTTTTGCCCATTGCACATTTAAGAATTTTTTACTCATTTAAAACACAATAAAATTTAATATGCTCCCTTATTCTTTTATATATTTTAATATGTACAAGTCAGAATAAGCATGTTGTTTGAATTTTTACATAAATATTGTGTTACACCGAATGACAATATAACATTATTTCAACCAAATTTTGACATGTTATTCTCCAAAAACTTATTTTAAACCTTAAAATTAGACACTTTACTTACATTTAATGTGTTTTCTATGGACATAAAATCACTTTTGTAAATTTTTTTGATGTGAACATCTTAACGTCTTTGACCCATATACAAAAAAAAAGTTGTATATACAGGTGCATCTCAATGAATTAGAATGTCGTGGAAAAGTTCGTTTATTTCAGTAATTCAACTCAAATTGTGAAACTCGTGTATTAAATAAATTCAATGCACACAGACTGAAGTAGTTTACGTCTTTGGTTCTTTTAATTGTGATGATTTTGGCTCACATTTAACAAAAACCCACCAATTCACTATCTCAACAAATTAGAATACTTCATAAGACCAATAAAAAAAAAAAACATTTTTAGTGAATTGTTGGCCTTCTGGAAAGTATGTTCATTTACTGTATATGTACTCAATACTTGATAGGGGCTCCTTTTGCTTTAATTACTGCCTCAATTCGGCGTGGCATGGAGGTGATCAGTTTGTGGCACTGCTGAAGTGGTATGGAAGCCCAGGTTTCTTTGACAGTGGCCTTCAGCTCATCTGCATTGTTGGGTCTGGTGTCTCTCATCTTCCTCTTGACAATACCCCGTAGATTCTCTATGAGGTTCAGGTCTGGTGAGTTTGCTGGCCAGTCAAGCACACCAACACCATGGTCATTTAACCAACTTTTGGTGTTTTTGGCAGTGTGGGCAGGTGCCAAATCCTGCTGGAAAATGAAATCAGCATCTCCATAAAGCTTGTCAGCAGAAGGAAGCATGAAGTGCTCTAAAATGTCCTGGTAGATGGCTGCATTGACTGTGGACTTCAGAAAACACAATGGATCAACACCAGCAGATGAAATGGCAGCCCAATTCATCACAGACTGTGGAAACTTCACACTGGGCTTCAAGCAGCTTGGATTCTGTGCCTCTCCAGTCTTCCCCCAGACTCTGGGACCTTGATTTCCAAATGAAATGCAAAATTTACTTTTATCTGAAAAGAAGACTTTGGACCACTGAGCAGCAGTCCAGTTTTTTTTTCTCCTTAGCCCAGATAAGATGCTTCTGACATTGCTTCTGTTTCAGAAGTGGCTTGGTAGCCCTTTTCCTGAAGACGTCTGAGCGTGGTGACTCTTGATCACTGACTCCAGCTTCAGTCCACTCCTTGTGAAGCTCTCCCAAGTGTTTGAATCAGCTTTGTTTGACAGTATTCTCAAGCTTGTGGTCATCCCTGTTGCAGAACTCAAACTTACCTTTTCCTACCCCATTTCTTCCTTCCAGTCAACTTTTCACTTAATATGCTTTGTTACAGCACTCTGTGAACAGCCAACCATTCAGTAATGACCTTCTGTGACTTACCCTCTTTGTGGAGGGTGTCAATAATTGTCTTCTGGACAACTGTCATATCAGCAGTCTTCCCCATGATTGTATAGGCTATTGTGTAACCATTTTGAAGGTTCAGGAAACCTTTGCAGGTGTTTTGAGTTGATTAGCTGATTGGCATGTCACCATATTCTAATTTGTTGAGAATTGGTGGGTTTTGTTAAATGTGAGCCAAAATCATCACAATTAAAAGAACCAAAGACTTAAACTACTTCAGTCTGTGTGCATTGGATTTATTTAATACACAAGTTTCACAATTTGAGTTGAGTTAGTGAAATAAATGAACTTTTCCACGACATTCTAATTCATTGAGATGCACCTGTATATATGTAAATGTGGTACAAGAATATTTAAATCAATGTGATAGCCTAAATGAGTTAAGTCAAATCTAAACTAAAAGTAATCAAAAAGTAGTCTGATCATATTACTTAAAAACGTAAATTACTTAAAAATTTTCATTTTATTTCAGTTTTAGATATTTCAGCACATCAAGTTAAATTAAATGAAAAGGAGAAATGCTATTCAAACTAAACACTGTTGGAAATGGTTAATGGTCAAATTAACAATCTTCAATCAGCAAAAGTATGTTCATAACATCTGTGATCATTACATTATCTTAACATTTTTGCTGTTCCTGCAGGGATGGGTTCGATCCATCAGGCCACAGAAAGACAACCTCTTCTTACATGTGAATGATGGAAGTTCATCGCAACCTCTACAAGTTGTTGGCAGCTCACACTTGAATACCAGGTGCTATTCACTGCATTTGCGTGTTGAACACTGTCTGAGCTAGAATAAGTATGAATTACTATTTCAAATGTCATGCAAGTCTTGATATATACAGTGACTCCACTTACAGCCACACAAAAATGAATGAATGCCATTGTATTAGATAACAGTGTAAGAAACCAAGTAATGAAATCTGTAATGAAATACTGTTCCAATTTACAGTAAGTAAACAGAATCTGAGGGAAGTGATTTCATCTACTAAAAATCACCTTTTAATTGCAAAAATGGCAAAGAAAATGTCATTTTTGTTTGTTTAAATACTCTTTGGAGCATCTGTAGACGTATAGTTTTGATATATCCTCCCTTCTTGTCAAGAGACCTCACATTTGGCTGTGCTGTTGACATCACTGGCACCTTAGAGAAGTGCCCAAATAAGAGACAGAATGTGGAGTTACATGCTCAGCATATTAAAGTGGTTGGAGAATTCAATCCTGTGGTGAGTCTTTACTTTAAAAATCAATCAATCAGATAAAACTGATGAAAAGTGGTTTATACAGTAAAACAGTAATATTTTATATTTTAATAAGTAATTTATTCCTGTAAGGCAGAGTTGAATTTTCAGCATCATTACTACAGTCTTCATTGTCACATGATTCTTCAGAAATCATTCTAGTATGCTGATTTGGTGCTCAAGAAACAATTCATATGTTAAAGTCCCCCTGTGGTGAAAATCAAGTTTTATGTGGTGTTTTTAATATGCTTTTAGACAAAC
Source organism: Spinibarbus caldwelli (assembly GCA_039654775.1). Classification (NCBI taxonomy): domain Eukaryota; kingdom Metazoa; phylum Chordata; class Actinopteri; order Cypriniformes; family Cyprinidae; genus Spinibarbus; species Spinibarbus caldwelli. Next base: position 22,495,620 of record CM077253.1, on the reverse strand, counting down.
CACGTGCTAATCCATTTATCAACACCATTGCTATTTTCTCCTTAAAACTGTAGTTTCCCAAAGGCACTCACAGAAACGCGGGTTGAAACAGCCCTTTTTTTGCTACGTCACAAAATTCAATAACCAATCGCGTCAAGGGATCCTGTCATTAGCATATCATTAACTGTGCTGCAAAGCAGAGGGTCTAGTGAGAAGGCAGCCAGGTTAATCTGGTAACATATTTTTCTGTAGATGTTTCGCTGTTACTATTTCCCCCTATTTTTACGATGTCATGTGCTTATTTATTTGTATTTAGAACTGCTAACTTGAATAATAACCAGCGGCAACAGTGTAAAAGTAGCCCCGGAGTCAGACGCACATCACACGCATATGCTCGCGGGAACGATTTGGAATCACAAACTTGGCTGCATTTGAGTCTTCAAGGCATTTTGAGGACACAACATCAAGTAGGTAAATTTAACGAATGTTACAGTATCCACTGTCGTTGTCCGCTAGTAAAAACATAGTTTTATCAGTCACTATCCGTGTACGAACCAGCGCAAACAGATAATGTTACCTCATGAAGTTAGCCATCAGTCTCCTTGCTTACGTTGAGCATATCAGCTTGTTTCTGGTTCAAACATATATGGCTTAATTAAACCAATATTTCCACTTGCGCGTTTACTATAGTTCAGTTAGTGGATCAGCGTATAGTAAATGAGGCAAGGGTGTAGAGTTACATTCAAGCTATTTTAAGGCATGCTAAATTTATTTTCACAAGAAAAAAAAAATTAAATATGTCATTTTGATGATCAAAGATTAGTTTTAAAGGATAAAATTTTTGACTACAGGGGGACTTTAAATGTTAAAGCAGTTCCGCTGCTTTTTATTATTGTGCAAACCGTGCATTTATTCAGGATTCTTTGTTGAATAGAAATTTCAAAAGAACTGCATTTATTTGAAATAAAATTAACTGCATGTATATATACATTTAAAAAAAAAAATATATATATATATATATATATATATATATATATATATATATATATTCTTGAATGTAATATATTTTATTATACAGTTTGTAATATTGTAATATATGTGTTTACTGTCTTTTTTGATTTAAAAAAATCTTACTGGCTCGAAACTTTTTAATAGTAGTAAAACATTATTTTACATGTATTTTCAATCTTTAATTCTCATACCTGTAGAATTTGCATAATGTGCAAATTAATAACAAATTATAATTATGAAAAAAAAAAATTCTCACATGGCATGTATTTCCTTTTGAGTGATTGTTTTAATTGTTGTTACAGGATAATGGTTATGTGCAGATACACACACCAATAATCACCTCAAATGACTGTGAGGGAGCTGGAGAACTCTTCCAAGTTGAGGTACCGTCAGATTTAGTATGTGTTTCTTAGTTGAAGGGTGAAATGTGAGATATAGCAATGAGCAAAATGATATTATTTCAAAATATGACTATATAAAAAAAGAATATATAATATTGACTATTGAAAACTTTTCCTTGTGCTCTCTGCTGCCTGCAGGTCATAAAACTGACTCAGATGACCCAAACCCACATTTCTTCTCTGTGCCAGCTTATCTAACAGTCTCAGGACAACTGCACCTGGAGGTGATGGCAGGGTAAAGAGTTTAGACACAACTAGTTGTATTAATCACACTATGTTGAGAATACTACAAAGCCGATGTTACTCTATTCAGTTTTTTAGGGCTGTCAATTAATTAGGAAGTTTATTTGTTATAAAACACAATTGCATAGCAATATTTTCTGAGAAAAGCCCCCCAAATGAAAGTAATTAGAAAAACATTACTTTATTGTGGCAGAGGAAACCATTCAATAGAAATGTAAAAAATGTAATAAATAAATAAATAAATAAATAAATAATAATAAAATGTTAAAACTTAATTATACTGCTAAAAACACAGAAAATCAAGATAAACTGAAATCATTGCAATGACTATTATGTATTTATTATTTATTGAAAATCATTCAGAATCAGATTCTCAAAGCCTATAGAATCAAATGAACTGTTTATAATTTATCAGTTTATTATTAAAAATTTATATATAAATTTATAATTTATTATATCAATATAAATATAAACAATATAAACTATATCAATCACTCCCAGTGTCTGTTTAAAAAGTTGACAGCACTGTCATAATTACAACAGAAATATCCTTTATATCTGTTGTGTTGGTCATTAGTTTGAGATCCACTAGAACAGACATTTCAAAATGTATAAATGAATCATGTGGTCCTGCAAACTGTTTTGTGATTGCTCAGCGTCTGCTCTTGTCTGTTGTAGGGCTTTTTCAGCAGTGTACACATTCGGACCCACGTTCAGAGCGGAGAACTCTCAAAGCAGGAGACACTTGGCAGAGTTTTACATGGTAGAGGCAGAGATTGCCTTCACTGAGTCACTAGACGACCTTATGAAGGTAGAAAACTCATTCCTTCCCACTCACTGAATTACTGCACTAAAGATTCTATCAAGCAACTGATTATGGTTTGAAGATGGATTTGAAAGTGTGTACATATCATAATGCATCATTTCCATTTTAAAGCTTGTTTCTCATTCTTCAGGTAATGGATGACTTATTCAAGGCTGCCACAGAGCATGTGCTGTCCTGTTGTGCAGAGGATATAGAGTTATTTCACAAACATGTGGCACCAGGACACACTATGACACACTATGCTGTTGTTCTGTAAGTTTTATAAGAGCATTGAGAGTTACTCCACTATAATGGCTGTAATAAACTGAATAATCAGTTTCAATAATCAATAATTATCAATAATTTTGATCAAACAATTAAATATATGTATATGTTTTTGTAATTTCGGACGCATCTGAAACGTCATACCTCTGATATTACCTAAGAAGTTGAAGTAAATGGGCTACGTTTGAAAACTGCGCGCTTTCAAGGATGCGCATTTAATACATGGGCGGAACGTATAGTCGCACACCGGACGCGCAGCCGCGTTTACAATAACTCACAGGTATTGCACCCAATTCAAGACAGCAGTCCAAAACAGTTAATATAGAAGTTCACTTCAGGAATTAACTAAGTTGCATTGATGAGTTTGAAGTACGGTGTTTGACAAAACAGAGCAAACGGAAAGAGAAAGCGCAAAATGGCTATTATTAGCTCCCTATATAAAGCATACAGGCAGAAAAAGGTTGTGCGGAAAGATACACAATCTTCCAGCCTAGGATAAAGTCATTATGAACATTAACAATAATTTGGGACAAATATAATGTGATTTTATGGTAAAAACATGTAAGTGGCACTCTGTGGTGCAGCAGGATTTGGAACAACAGTCCGCCGCGGACAGTCTTTAACTTTAACTTAAAGTTGTTCAACTGAATGTACAAATCAAACTGTTTAGCTGAAATATCCACAAAATAACTGAAATAAGAGCGTGCGGTTTATCTGTCAATCAGATGCGGATGAAAGTTGTGTTCGTTACTACAGCAACAGCAGAGTATTCTTTCAGAATCATCTTAGGTCCAATTCGATTAATATAAAAATAAAGTGATGCGTGATAAAGACACCCAGCACGCTGATGCTGATGTTGTTGGTTCACAAAATAAAAATTGTTGAATTATTGTCTGTTAAACATAACAAAAAATGATAATAATAATAATAAAAAAAACTGTTATGAATATGTGCAAACGTAAGATATAAATGAAGACTTAGGTGACATGAAACTGTGGTACAAGGTCTATCAAAAAAGCGAAAATTATTGTAGTGTGACCCATGTCAAAAGCAAACCTACGCCCTTGACTATAGGCTAATAATAATATAATTATATTATTATATTAACTGGTTAGGGCTATATTTTTATGTTGTGTTTTCATTTACAAATAAAACTACGCAAATGATTCATTCCTCAACAAAACACTATATTGCTAATAGCCTGTTAATTAGGCGAAATAAAATGAAATATAATTATGTTAAATTCAACCTTTAAACTGCACTTCCAGTAAAAATTCCCATAAGTCATAGCATAATCAAAGCTTTATTGGCATGTTGGCATTTACAGTAGGCTATTATTATTCAGAACGTTAAGTAAAGAGATCAAAATGAGGGGAAAATAAATCAAATGCATAACAACGAATATAAAAATATAACTAATAATAATATACAAATATTATGGGAAAAGACGATCAGTTAATGGACTTGGGATGGATAAAATGTTTTCTTGTAGGCCTATTTTATTAAATGTACTTTATGTAATTTATTCATGATAAACTTCATTCGAATGCAGTCTACATCGCGCGCAATACAGTCCAGTAGCAGGCCTATGGTTAAAATAATTTAATAATGTAATAATTTCTAATAATTCATTCATTCATTCATTCATAATCTCTTAATTCCAAATTAAATATTAATAAATCCATCTCTGATAATCCCAGGTTGCTGGTCACTCAGGTTTGTTTACGCATTAAACTCGTGGCCATGAGAAAAATGTGTGTTTCCCTCAACATAGCATCTGGAGGCAGAGTCGTGCACGGGTCCTGTTTGACACCCGCACCCGCTGTAACTGACAGAACACCCAACCCGTTATCCGACCCGAACCACACCCGCATTAAATCTCCTACATGAGGTAGACAAAATTCAAGTTTATTTGTATAGCGCTTAGCAAAACTAATTTATTAAAACTTTTATTCAAATTGTGAATAGCAGGAAAGTAGGCGGTTTCGCTGGCGGTGCGCAAGCGGTCCTCGTGCACCCAAAATCCTGCAGCTTCCACGGCTCTTCGCGGCAGGTGCCGCCAGAGATAAAAAAAAATAAATAAATAATAATAATAATAATAATAATAATAATAATAATAAAAAATAAAAAAATGTTTTTATCTTTTTGTCGGCTTTAAACAATTGCTGGGCAGATTATTAACAACCAATAGAACATTTCACTGAGCTCATGTAGGTAGTGTTGAAAACATGATGAAGATCATTTAAAATGTAATAAAATTCCCATTGGATGATCCATCAAAAATATTTTACAGAGATATAAATAAAGAAAAAAAATCCAGAGCATGCCTATACGAGTTGGTTTGCCAAGTAAAAATACAATTTTGTGTAAAATGTCATAGTTAACTGTGTCTGACATGAAAACTACACTGAAAAAAATTGACTTTCAACTAAATTTGTTTATTGTTTATTTTACGCTCCCAGCAGGCACAAAACAGGCACACGACGTCATAAGACGTTGATATTTGGTTAAATTTTGGTTGCGACGTCGGGTGACCAAAATTCAACGTCAATTCAATGTCTAATGTCAATGTTAAATTGATGTCCAATACCGATGTCAGTTGACGTTGAGATTTTGTTGTTTTTAGGTTGTGCAACCAAAATCCAACGTTAAGTCAACGTCAAATTGACGTCAAATTTTGACGTCAAATTTTGACGTCAACCCAATTTTCATTTTCAACCAAAATGCAACGTCTGTCCGACGTCATGTCCAACGTCAACCTGACCTTACATAGACGTCTGGTGCCTGTTGGGCTATAGCTAGTCCCTTGAAATGATAAATAGCAAATAACACATGTACTAAATTTCCGTTATGTTTTGTTTATTTTTAGTAAAATCTAATGTGACCTTGTTGTTTGCAACTATGGCAATGTCTGTCCCGAGACCGCACAAAACACTTCCACTACGAGAAAAAGCGGCAGCCGCGTGGCGATTCCAGGATCTCATTACCTCGACAAAATGTTATTATGATAAAATACATGACAAAATATGTTACATATTATCACACTCCCACGAGTTAATATGTCGTGGCCACGACAAAACTTACCTAAGTGAACTGAACATGTCCCCTCTCGGTCGCAGTAAATGCTTCGTTCGACTTTTCGGAGATCATCTATGCTTCCGTGTGGATGACCTCTGACCTACTTTCTGTACGATCTGAATTTCTGCACTTTGAATTTTTGAATATTGAATTTGATGTTCCGAATTTCTTCTTCATCTTGAAAACTTGAAGCTGTATTTTTAAAAACTGGATTTTTGCAGTCTAAGAATTCAGAACAGAAAATCCGCTGTTTGAAAATACATGTCTATTAAAAAACTGCCATAAAAAAAAATTCAGTTGTGTTAAATTTCAAATGTTCAATATTCAAGTATAAAAAAAAAATCTAATTCAGAGCTGTTAAATGCCACATTATATTCAGTTTTGTTAAATGACACTTGTCAATAATTCAAATTTACACAATTCAAATTCAAATAGTTTTGTCATATTATAAGCTCCATAGATAACTGCCATTTTTCTTTGAACCATGCATTTTTATTTAAATTGATTTATATTTGCTTTTCTTAAACAGAGGCCATAGACATTCTAAAGAGCAGTTCACAGAACTTTACATTCAGTACTGAGGCAAGTAAAGTAAAGCATATGATTGTTACCATACATAATATAAGAGATACTTTAAGAAATGCACATTAAATAAAAAATATGATGTCCACTAGCATTCAAATGTTTGTTGTCAGTAAGAAATTACCACTTCTATCCAGCAAGAATTTGTTAAATTGATCAAAAGTGACTGTAAAGACAATGTTACAAAATATTTTTATTTCAAATAAATGTTGTTCATTTGAACTTTTTATCAAAGAATCCTGAAACAAATGTATCAGTTTGCACAAAATATTAAGCAGCACAAAATGTTTTCAACATTGATAAAAATAATAAATGTTTCTTGAGCAGCAAATCAGCATATTAGAATGACTTCTGAGGGATCATGTGACACTGAAGACTGAATTAATGATGCTGAAATTCAGCTTTTCATCACAGGAATAAATTACATCTTAAAATATATTATAATAGTACGAGAGCGTTTTAGTGCCACGTTAAAAAAAATATTAAAAAATCTAAAATTATGAGATTAAAGTCGAAATATTTTGAGAATAAAGTCGAAATTATGAGAATAAAATTGAGATATTTTGAGAATAAAGTCAAATAAAGTCTGACTTTATTCTTGTAATTTTGACTTTATTCTTAAAATATTTTGACTTTATTCTTGTAATTTCGACTTTATTCTCATAATTTTGACTTTTTCCTCAAAATATTACGACTTTAATCTCGTCATCTTAGATTTGTTTATGTTTTAACCTGGCACTAAAATGCCATTTATAATAGAAAACAGTTCTTTTAAATTGTAATAATATCTCAACATATTACTGGTTTTACTGTATTTTTTAAATCAAGTAAAAACAGCCTGGATGAGCATGAGAGTCACCAAGGCTGCATTAACATTAAAACATTAAAAACCTTACTGACCCAAACTTTTTAACGGCAGTACATATGTCAGTTTGAGAATATCTTTTTTAATATGGACTGTTTTTCCTTTCTTTGACGTGCTTTACATTAGTGGGGCTGTGATCTTCAGACAGAACATGAGAAGTTCCTAGTGAAACATTGTGGAAATGTCCCAGTGTTTGTCATCAACTACCTCTACGAGTTAAAGCCTTTCTATGCCCGAGACAACCAGGACCAGCCCAACCACACTGTAAGAATGAGCTACATGTGGTCCTGCTATGAGTTCCACTCCAGGATTTTTCATAGACCTGCTAATCTATGTGAAATTGTGTGTTTGAAGCCTAGAATAAATGATCAGATGTGGTAAAGATGTTATGGCATGTCTTTTTGAATTCAGCATGTCAGTGAGGCCTATTTCTTTTCACTTTTCCTCACCTCTGTGTGCTTCTTGCTCAGTCATTCCTGTTGATTTTTTGGACAGGCAGCTGCTGTAGATCTCTTGGTGCCTGGAGTGGGGGAGCTTTGTGGTAGATCCCTGAGAGAGGAGAGACTAGACCTTCTGAGTCAACGACTAGCACAGTAAGAATTAGAAAAGAGTCTCTTTTCATATAGTAATAAGGGTCCCACTTTATATTAAGTGGCCTTAACTACATTTAAAATAATCATTTGGTACAATGCACTTAATGTGTTCATGTTTTTACATTGTACTTATATTTAAAAAAAAATACCTGCATGTTATTACATCTGTAATTAGTTTCTGTAATTACATTTATAGTTACACTGTTGACCCATCCCTTACACATTAACCCAACCTTAAACCTACCCATACCATCAAACCTGTCCCTAATCTTACCCGTATCCCACCTCAATAGCAGCAAGAGTTTTGCAATACAATGCACAATAAGTATATTGTACTTATTTTTGATGCAAGTACATGGTAGTTAAGGCCACTTAATATAAAGTGGGACAGTAATAAGCGATAAAAATTAATATATGCTGTAAGACATGGATAAACTACTGTTCAAAAGTGCTCACCAAGGCTGCATTTATTTAATCAAAAATGCTGTAAAAACAGTAATATTGTAAAATAATTTTTTATTTTATTTTATTTTTGTACTATTTTAATATTATAGTCTTCAGTGTCAGAAATAATGTTAATATGCTGATTTAGTGTTGAAAAAACAAAACAAACATAATTTTCAATGTTGAAAACAGTTGTACTGCTTAAAATATTTGTTGAAACTGATACCACACAAATATATTGAATGACACGAAACTTTAACAGTGTAAATGAAACATATCAAGTACTAAGGCATTCTGAAATCCTGTATGTTTTCCCTCTTTTTACAGGGCTGGACTGGAAGACACATATGCATGGTAGGTTTCTAAAAACAACTTTCGCAGCCCACCCACATTTCTATTCCAGACTTAGGGGGCATTTTCACAACACCATTTTCAACTAAAAATGGAAAACTTTTTGTGTGTTTTGGGGGCCTGAAAACGCAAACTTTTGAAAACATGTTTCAAACTTTAAGCTTCTGAAAAAAAAATACTGTTACTGTTACTACAAAAACATGCATTTGTGAAAACAGTGACATCATGTGCATGCATATTACATGTGTGCATAATGTTTCGAGAGGGGTCAGGTTTGGCAATCTGTACATGGAAAAACTCAGTTTTTATCACATTGTTGTCACATAAACACCCTTAAAGAGCATCTTTGTGACTGACAGTTATCTGCAGCTGAGAGAGTTTGGTCAGTCCCCCATGGTGGGTTTGGGATGGGCTTTGAGAGGTACCTGCAGTGCATTCTGGGACTTCACAATATTAAAGATGTGATTCCATTTGCAAGGTTCTCACACTCCTGCACTCTCAGAAAAAAAGGTACACGATGGTACAAATAATGTTCCTCAAAGAACATTTTTTTGTGCCTTTTCATTAACTGTACCTTTAATGGTACAGTAAAGACCTCTGATGATACTGTTTAGTACCTTTCAAGCTACAACTGAAATGAAGGTACATAAATGTTCTCAGGTCACAGGTGCAAGTGATAGGCGAAAATTACTTTCATGCATGATTGGTTGCTGTTTTAATTATTAGGCATAGCAACAAGACTCTGATTGGTTGAAGTTGCTGTGGCCGTTACAGAATTTTCAAACAGAACAGAGAGCGGGAAGCAGACTACTTCTGCCCTTTTATCAACATAAGGGTGGATTTTGAGTGTTAATCTTGAAGACGACAAGATTTAAAGGTGAGTTTTGACAATTTACCTTTAAATTAAGTTCACAAGTCGGAAATGTAAATATTTCAGCTACTCAACGTGAAATTAATTGCTTAAATTAGTTCATGGAGCTATGCGCTCAATGGTTTTAGCCATTTGTATAACGTTAATTTTATTTTATTTTTTTAAATGCAGTGAATGGATTTGGTATTAAATGATCGCGACTACATTTACAATATGGCGTTTGCTCAACACTGCCCACTATAACTATTAAATATTAACGGTTAACTAGGCATCGCAACACAAGACTTGACGGGCCAAAGTCGCAGCAGCCGTTAACGGAGTTTTCAAACAGCGGAGAGCGGGAAGAAGAGCGCCCTCTACAGCGCCAGCACAACCAGGACTTCGGCTCCTTTACCGTCAGATGAACTTCATCAGAGAGGCTCGACTCGAATATCAGACGAACAGAGGAGGAAATTCAAAGGTGAGTTTTCTGCTTGCATTTAACCGAATCAAAAATGTGTAAGACGTTACAGCCACCCATTCACAAAAGGGAGCGTAAATAGCCAGCTGTATATCGCCTTCTGCAAATAAATTTCAAAGCAACAGTTGTAGCATTTGGACCAATCAGACACACATTTGTTCATCAGATTTAACAAATCAAATCAGTTATTAGATTAACAAATAATCACAGACCCCTCACCCAACACACATTCTGGGTGCCGGTATGTCTGTGATGACTCCAGGCCCCCCGGTTCCATAACAACCAACCTGATAACACTAGTTTTATTGCTCTAAGGAATGCGGGCCGAGCAACACTCACCTCATTTTCCCTTAGGAAAGAGACATTAAGGCACATAAGAATGGACTCTTCTCTAATTAATTCATTGAAAAACCTTTCTTTGAATTAACACACACATCCTCAGGTCATTGTGTATATTGTTACTGTTCGTGTATATTGTCTTTTGTACTGTATCCTGTTTTATGCATGCTTATGATAGATCACTAGTTAATATTACCTCATTTATATCATGTTTGATCTCTATCAATTCGTCTTCGGATGATCTAATTGAGAGTGTATATTATATGTTGCTACCTATGCAACATATAAGTGTTCTAAGAATCTTTAATAGTTTGTATATTAACTATTAATCCAACCCCATGCAAATTACCATGCTCAGAGACAAAGAGTCGTAAAATCTTCCCTCCAAAGAGACTGGAGCCCATTGGCTCTTTGACTCCCCAGAGGTGTGACCTCTATACCAGATAAAGCTCTCACACACAGGTCCGGCTCTCCTCTTCTAAAAAAACCTCTCTTCTGCAAAAACTTCTTCTGCAAAAAGCTCTTCTGCTATCTTCTGATCGCTCCGTGAGGGACTTGCGGAGGGCCTGAACCGGTGCGGGCGCGCCCGGCAGGCCCCCAACATAGAGCCGTGGGTGATCTCCCCAGCCTGGGAGATGACTCTTGACCACAAAGACCCAGTCTGTGGTTCTGATAGATCCTAAGAGGATGAGGAAGATGTGAGCTATAACTCTTCTGGACCATTAAGTTTTTGTGCCAGGCTTTACGGCCTTGTCTTTCAATTCAACCAAAGCTCCTCGGACCTCAGCAGATCTCTTTCTTAGCTCTTTTTCCACTCTCTACCTGGAAGAACATTTCTACCTCAGAACATCTTTGGAATTCATCACTCTTCAACCCGGAAGAACGTGATCGCGAGTCCAAAAACCTTGAAACCATAAAGACTTTTCATCCGAGACCGGATTCCGGACACAAAGGAAGTGCAAGTATAGTACATTTAACTAAATGAAACAGAGGTTTAGTATAAGTTATAGACCCCGTTATAAACGGCACTGATGGTTTTACTCAGGTGGTTAAATGACTTTTTCCATAACTGCATTCTCTGTTTTCTCTAATGGCTTCATTCATTCACTTTAGCTCCACTTTGTATGTATGCGTGAGTGTATGTTATTCGTTGTTTGTTTAGATTAGTTATGTGTGTTAGTGTTTAGTTAATAAAACTCTTGTGCACAAATTACATGAGTTTCTGATTCTGCTTTGCATATTAATGTCCCTTTAGGATTTTGATCCTTACTACATGCTCTAATGCATTAATACTTAGGAAAGTATTTTCTGTGGCCACGAAAATATCCTTTCTTAGAGTTGATATGAACATACACTGAATGTTCGCTGGACGAACAGATCAGCTGATGGCAATTTAATTATGCTACAGTTATTACTGTCAGCCGATATAAATAATTGTAATTCATCATAATTAATTGTAATTATTTATATACAATTCCCTTTTGAGCTAAATTTGCTACACAGTGTTTGTGTATAGTAAGTTTGAAGTACATAAAATAATACTGTTGAATTATTGTAAATGAATGCTTACCCTGAAGCGCCATGGTGGTGTATTTCACCTGTTGAACAACGTGATTGAACGCCACCAACCCGTGCACAGATGAATAGTTGTTGTCCGTGCTATTTTTATATTAGTGGTTTGTATATTTGAATAATGTATATCCGTATCCTAAAGGTTAAGATTCTCGCGTTTGAAAGCTTCACTTAAAACACCTCGGTTTCTTTTTTCTTTTCTTTTTTTTTTCTCTGTTTTTTTTTTTTTTTTTTATAATAATGTGCCTTGTTTTGAGCCACTGCAAGACTGTCAAATACGTCTAGTCTAATGTTCACAAAAATATCACAATACAGACAAATTGAAATGCATGTTCATGTGATCTGCCTATTATTTGGTCTCTGTTTTTAAAAGGATGTGATTACCTGATTCTGCCCTATCTCGAAGTCATATACATGTCATTCATTTTATTAGAGAAATGTGTCTTTAACTTTCAGATCACGGAGATGATGGAGAAACTGTCAGTGCTGGTCTCAGGGATAGCACAGCTTTTTTGAGAAATCTTGTAAGTAGTAAGTTACATTGATCATACTTATACAACAAGTCTGTGTCCTCAGTTGTGAGTCAAGTGTCAGTACAAAATGAGTAAAATTTAAATGTAAATAAATTTACATTTAAATTTTCCTACGAAGATTAAAATGAATAGATGCTAACATAATCTTCTGTGGTCTGCAACACAAACATATCTCAGATTTAACTTATGTTTCATGAGCTTTACATTAAAGAAACAAGTCATTCACATTAAATATGATAGAATCTTGCAGTGTAATTTTGTCATTACATATGTGTATTTTGCATTTATATGCAGGTGAAGACTGTGTCTGCTGTTGGGGAGGATGCTGTTTCATGCCCATGTGAAGATTTTTGCAGGACCAGAAGAAGACAACCAGTAAGTCTCTTTTGCTGATGTCTATACAATGGCAGCTAATTGTTAAAGGGTTAGTTCATCCCAAAATCAAAATCGTCATCATCACCCTTATTCCATTCCAAACCCCTAAGACTTTCGTTCATCTTCAAAACACAAATGAAGATGTTTTAATGGAAAATGAGAGATTTCGGTTCCTCCATTGACAGTCCACACAACTACTACTTTGATGCTTCAAAAATTTCATAAAAAGATTGTAAAACGAATCCATATGAATCGAACAGTTTAGTCCAAATTTTCTGAAGAGACTCGATCATTTTATGTGATGAACAGATTCAATTTATGCTTTTATTTACATATAAACATTCAGTAGTGCACACATCAGATATGCTACACAAAGTACTTGGAAAAAATGAGGTTCAGTTTTGTGTTACACGTCAAGTTTGAGCTTCCACAAGAACCAGTGAAGTTTGTTCTCATGCGTCAAGCAAGTATGGTTGAGCGTCTGTTTATTCAATGTTTATATGTGAATAAAAGACTAAGTTCAGTTTGTTCATCATATAAAGCAATTAAGTCTCTTCAGAAAATTTGGACTAAACTGCTCTATTCATATGGATTAGTTTTACAATCGCTTTATGAATTTTAAAGCATCAAAGTGGCAGTTGCGTGGACTGTCTGTGGAGGGACAGAAATATGTCAGATTTCATTCAAAAGATCTTTGTGTTTTGTAGAGGAACTAAAGTCTTGTGGGTTTGGAATGACATGAGGGTGAGTAAACCATGACATTCAATGACATCCATATGACTTTTTCGTCTTATTTTTAGTGAACATCTTACCTTTCACCTTACAGTAGCCCTAGCTCTATATTGCACATTCAAGAGTGCATGAGAGAAGCCTGTTCACCATGAGCATGCTTAAATACTTATGGTCATGTAAAATACTTAAATACTCAAATGTGGGAATTGTTATTTTATACAATGGCAAACAAGAAATACTATTAATTATAATGAAGTCTTCTTTTCTGATCTGCATTTCAGTTCCTGGAAATTGGTCAAATGCATGCTGTAACTGATTTAAGGTGTTTCCAGGATTCCTTAAAGGGTAAGTTCACCCAAAAATTGTCATTTATTACTCACCCACATGTTGTTTCACACTCATAAGACCTTAGTTCGTCTTCATGAAGATATTTTTGATGAAATCCAAAAGCTTTCTGTTCCTCCACTGGCAGCAACGCAACTTATACATTCAAGGTCCAGAATTGTAAGACAGACATCAAAGTAATAGATGTCACTCACTTCTGTGTTTAACCTCAATTTTATGAAGCGATGTGAGTGCTTTGTTTGTGCAACACTATTTACCACCTATTTACAAAATAATTTATCCAAAGTGCATTCATGTGACAGCGTCAGCTCTTGTGTGAACACAACATGAATGCATTGTGGTGCTCTTGTGAAAGTGCATTGCAGATCAATGTAAAAATTGAAATTGTAAATTATGTTTTTGTTTTGTTTTGTGCAAACCAAGCACTCACATCCCTTCATAAAATTGAGTTTAAACCACTGGAGTCAAATGGATTACTTTAATGAGGCCTTGAATATGTAAGTTGCATTGCTGCTTATGGAGGGACAGAAAGCTCTCAGATTTCATCAAAAATATCTTGCAGTGAATCTTTGTGGTATGTATGTTTCATCTTTAGACTTTGCTTGTTTTGAAAGTATGGAATGGATATTGTATGTCTTTATAGTTGCTAAATGTCTTTTTAGATGTGGATATTTTTAATGCTGCTCTGATTTCACATCTGGTGATATTCAGGGAGAAAATGAACAGTTGTCACAATCAAGTGTTATATGCAAAGAATCTGTAGTAAGATAAAAAAAAAAATAGAGTTTTCTTACATAATGTAATGTTTTAGTGTAATTGTATTTTATGTACTGTAACATTTTAGTTTAATTGTATTGTGAAATGTTTTGCAGATTTTTTTTTTTTTTTTAAGTGATACTGTTAATTTTTTAAGTCTTTATTGTAATCTGGAAAGATGTATTTACACAAAGAAATATTTTACTGTTCAACCAGTTTTGTCTATTTGATATGTATTTGCGTGACACCCATTTGAGGCCTTCAAGTCTCTACTAATGAGCTGATGATCTGAATCAGGTGTGTTTGATTAAGTACATACAAAATGACCAATATTAATGATGCTTCAGAAACAGGTTTTAGGAACCATTGCTCTAGTGTAGCAGGATGACTAATGTGATTCATGCATTTTTATGAAACATATTCATCTTCTCTGTTATAGATAGAAGATATTAGTTAACAGCCTTGTGACGGATCTGCCATAAGCATTAGCAAAATCCCATCAATAAAAAAATAAGTCCATAGCCACAAACGGGTCAGAGTGAAATTGTGACAGTCTTTAATGACACTTGCATATGCAAGGGAAAAAAGTGACTTAAAACATCCTCTTGATGACAAAAACATGGTGAAAGTCAAAATGTTTTACAACATACAGTCCCATTCATATGGACTCAAGAGTAGAAAAAGTCATATGGCATTGCTCTAGCCTCTCAAACTCACAGAGGACAAACTACAGCACAACTTTACCAGGACAAGAAGTATCACCACACCAACTAACTCTCTAGACAAGACATACACTGAATTTAAAGGAGGTGGCCAGCACCATTTAAGAAGGAAAAGGGGAATAACAAAGATTACAAAATACACGGAGACATGAACCACAAAAATCCTGGGTTTAACACAATGCATTCAACTAAAATTAGGGCCATGGATAACTTTAGTTAATGTAAATAATATTGTGCTAGACAAAATCACATGGATCAAGACATCACATTTTTAAATGTTCCCTCCAACTAAGCATAGTTGGTATACTCCCACTTCCTTCAGAATCCAATAAAACAGTTCAACTTCCTATTTGAAGCCCTTTGTTACCAGTCTGGCTTGGGTACACATAGCACAGCAGGTACATTTTATTTATCGACATCCTATTTTTAATCTGCTTCTTAATCAGAAGTTGTTTGTTCAGTTTTAGTGACTTTTTGAGTCAGAGTTTTAACTGATTTTAACATTTTAGCTTTAAGCCAAATAACCAAGCCTGTGCACTGACTCAGTAAAAATGACAAATAAAGATAATATGCCAAACCAGGGTAACAGTGTGCTTGCTTTTATTAATCAGTGCAAAGATAGTCTGTAGAAGTTATGTGTGGCCCAATACACGACCATCACAAGCCTCCCTAAAAAAAAAAAAAAGTGATTTGTTTTTGATTTTTTTGATTTTTATTATTATTATTGACCAATATCATCAATCACATTTAACTTCTTTGAAATAAAATCATTCTCAGTGTTATGACAGCATCTTTGATCTTGTGATGCAGAGGAGTTATTTTTGAATTTAATTACATTTTGTCTGCAAGACTGATGTCTACTGTTTCATTCTGTGAATATAAAATGTAAAATATATAAGTTTTAGTTGAGCACTGTGAACACGTTAACATTTTTTTGACTAAACCGTAGATCTCTGTGACTGCTCTGGAAGGAACCTCTGCGGCCGTTCAGATGAAGTAATCAATTCTTAAATTATTTACAAAAATACATCAATTTTCACATCTTTCAGAAAGCAACATCGCCAGTAGTTAATATTGCTGCCTCAAGCCAAAGGCGCAAAACGCTTCCAGGGCTTGCTTGCCCTGTAAGATGTTAAAGTGGATGGACCGAGAGGTCACTCGATTCTGCCTGGCAGATGAAAAAGCTGCACAGATGACACTTTCAGAGTGGCCATGACTGGTCTTACACCTGGAACAAAAAACAGAAATGAGTTTTATTGTTAAATTCATTATTAGATCAGGTGACGTTTTCAAAATACACCTTAATAGTTTTTAGCTCATCTTAGGCTCAGTCCCTAAAACCAGTCATGGTGAACAATCCTGTCCAGATCAAGCAGACTCTCTGGCTTTTGCTACAGAAGGGAGCAGATCAAATGGCAGCATACTGGGCAGAAAGATTGGGAGATGTCTGATTATTACCATAAACTAAACCCAATCTTCTTATTCTAATCTGTAAGATCTTCAGATCAGAAAAACGGGATAAATTCCTGCATTATCCATTAGGGCTGCAACTAACGATTATTCTGATAATCGATTAGTTGGTCGATTTTTTTTTTTTTTTTTTTTTTTCGATTTATCGGATAAAAAGCTAAATTTTCTTTTTTTTTATTTTATTGACAAAAACACTTCCACGTTCTGTCCAATGTCCTTCAAACAAACGTGTCAACTGAACGCTATGAAAACATACAGTGCTTAACAATTTATTAGACAACCTGTCATAATAAAGAGAAAACAAATATTTTAGGAACCTGTGAAATAATTGTTTAAATCTAAAAATGTCATTGTCATTTATTGGGCAAATAACAAACGGAAACAACTAAATATTTTTTCACATAATAATAATAAAAAAATAGCCTCCTGCCTTTCATAACAGCATGCATTCTTGCTGGCATTGTTTAGGTACTTTTTGACTGTAATTGGGTATGAAAAAAAGGGTATGAAAAAAAATCTTTCATAGATCTTTCATTCTTTCATAGATAACAGAAATAATTCTATTATAGAAACAGCCTACTGTTACTAAAGGCCTTACGCATAATTGGAAGACTAACCAATACAGATAGCTAAAAATGATTTTAGTAAACACCAATAGTTTAGAGCAGCAGTGGCACAAAGCTTACATTATTTGTTATAAACCTTAAATACATTTGTTTTAATAAATTTGTTAAGCACTGTATATAGGCCTATAGTTTAAATTTCTTCATCAAAAATTAAGATAATAAAAATAATAAAGACGAATAAAAACACAAACTCAGTGTTAACCATCTTTTTGATCACAGTCACGTTTACTGTAATTTCTTTATCCTGTAAAAGGCGGCTATGAAGCATCTGATATTTATATTCAGACAACAATACGCGGTTATCCCTTTACAGTTCCTACTCTCATAAAATACGTGCACTACGTGTTGACTTTTAAACCTTTATTTAACGTTCAACAACAGTTATTTCAGCACAATGAATGTTTTTGCGCTGAATATTAATCCCTCTCTGACTGTGTCAGGACGGATCTTTATGCAACACCATAAAGATGTTGCAGCCCTATTATCCATATGGCCATCTACTATAAAGCTTATAAAGTTTTGTATTAGAATTGTACTTGTGAAGAATTGTACTTACCTTCTGTCAAGCCAGGTTGGGACCAGGTGTTCATGTTGGTCCTGTAGCGAGAAACGCTGGATGACCACGGTATAGAAGTCCTGCTGGTCCTGCCAGTCCAGCAGCTTAATAATGTCCATCACTGGGCCTTTATTGGCTAAGATTGTTAGGCCAACTTCTTTGGGAATTGGCTTGGGATGTCCAGACTGGATGAAAGGGATTATATAAATAGGGATTTAACTCAACTAGTCTTGGGGAATTTTTTTTTTTTCTATTGAAATACCACTTGTACTCACATTGCTGATACTTTCCATGTGTTTCGACTTTTTGACAAATTTTACTGCCGCCTGATGTGAGAAAACAAAAAGCAATTAATATACCATAGGATAGGATACCATAACAAATCATAACAATACAAAAACATATCATGAATTCAAAGTGTGAATTTTAATCTTACACTTTTAAAAATAAAGGTCCCAAAAAGTTTTTTTTTTTTTTTTGGAAGCATAGCAATAGCAATGTTGAAAGGTTCTTCATGGAACCATATATGCCAATAAAGAACCTTTATTTTTAAGAGTGTAGCAAGTCAAGAGCTCAAGATAGTGAATATAAGTAGTGTGATATATAAGTGATACAAGTAATGACTAGTAGTGGTAAGCAAAAAAAAAAAAAAATTAAAGAAATAAAAATAAAAAATTTTTTAAATACACCTTAATTGTATTTTAGCTCATCTTAGGCTCAGTATCTAAAACCAGTCATGGTGAACAATCCTGTCCAGATCAAGTCGAAGCTCTGGCTTTTGCTGCAGAAGGGAGCAGATCAAATGGCAGCATTCTGTGTAGAAAGATGAGAGAGACATCTGATTATTTCTGTAAAATACATCTGCTCTAATCGTTATTCTAAGCTGTGAGATCTTCAAGTCAGAAAACTGGGATAAATTCCTGCGTTATCCATATGGCCATCTACTATAAGTCCTATAAAATTTTGTTGTAGAATTGCACTTGCAGAGGAGAATTCACCTTCTGTCAAGCCAGGTTTGGACCATGTGTTCAAGTTGGTCCAGTAGAAGTCGAAACTATCTGGAAAGTGTCCACACAGCATTCTGAACAAGAGGATCTCCAGAGACCAAACTCGCCCTTCAGTGTGTACTCGGGAGGGCAGTACATAACTCTTCCTGGATAGGGCTGCAACAACTAATCGATAAAATCGAGTATTATCGATAATGAAAATCGTCGACAACGATTCTCATTACCGATTAGTCGTGTGTGTCCACAGTGCACGTCCAACTTCAGCCGGTCGCGTCAAATTAACGTTACAGCACTGCATTTCTGTGGCCAACATGCACCTAAAATAGTGGAGGGAACAGAATGAGATGCTGCGGGAGAAGTACGTGATCCAAGCTGCACAAAACATGACAATTCTTTATTTTAAGCTTTAAGTTAATGCATTAGCGGCTTGCCCTGTCAGGCGCGTTGACAGATGCGTGTGCGTCCTCAGCGCAAAAACGTTCAGTTTACGGTCATATCCTTAATCTGTAAATGTCAAATTCACGCGAGCATTTCCATTTTTGCAGTTTTAAAGTTCCGTCCTGACAGTCTGTTAAATTTAAATCTTTACTGAATGAGCGCTGGCGCGGCGGACGCGTGAACGCGCGTCAGAGAGGGATTAATATTCAGCGCAAAAACATTCATTGTGCTGAAATAACTGTTGTTGAACGTTAAATAAAGGTTTAAAAGTCAACATGTAGTGCACGTATTTTATGAGAGTAGGAACTGTAAAGGGATAACCGCGTATTGTTGTCTGAATATAAATATCAGATACTTCATAGCTTAATTTTTTTTAAATTTTTATTTATTTATTTATTTATTATTATTATTATTATTATTTTTTTTTTTTTTTTTTTTGCACAGTCGTTAAATACAAACGGCTAAATATTTCTGAACATTTTAGTCGTGTATTAACTAACTGACTTGTTCACTACTTTAAATTTTGTGAAGTGTAAAGGTTAAAAATGTATTTATACATTTACATTTTGGGTAACGTAGAAAATTTTATTGGTTTTTATTCATGAGCCATTTACAAATTTATGTATATTTTTACACCTACATACACTTGCCTTGTCATAAAATAGAAAGGAATATAGCCTACTTTCACACACATAAAATAACAATAATACATTTTATTTTAATAATACATTTTCTGGGTGTATTACTGTTTGACCGGTTTTTTTTTTTTTTCTAACATGTTCGAGAAGCCTATTAGATTATTTAAAAGCACCTTTCCAACTTATTGCATATATAATGTGTTCAAATTAACAATACAAATCTTTTTTTTTTTTTTCAACCCAACATCATACAACAACTTGTTAAGTGCGTGTGCAGTTGACGTTGAGATTTTACATTACATAAATTGGTCCACTAGATGGCCTGTTTCTCAAACTAATAAACGCGCTCGGTAAAGTTACGGCTGTTTCAAATTCTGGGAAAACATTCAGTGCCCTCTGCTGAGACTCATTTTATAACATGAGGCAACAGACTATACCTTAAAGTAAATTCTATTTTCTGAGAAATGCTTACAAATTTTATTTAGACTTAAAAGAGGGCCTAAGTGTGTAGAGAAACTAACTGTGTGTGTGAGTCGCTGTCGGCGCAGTGAACTCCACGCGTGTGTGTTATTGTCTCCGTTCATCCCTATAGTGAGAAAGAGCGTCCCGTCCCTTCAATTCAGTGGGCGTGGTGTATGTGTGTGTGAGTGGGAAAACAAACAGCAGACAACCAACAGTACTTCCTACATCTGCGTACAACTCGAGCGTTTCTTCCCCTTATCTCGCGTCAAGCGTCTCTCCTGCGCGCGGTGTTTACACTAAGTCCCGCTGAGCTCAGAGGACGCGTCCCATCAGCACTAAATGAAGCGCCGCAGCGCTGCAGGTTTACATCCACACCACAGCTCCACACGTTCAACATAGATGGACCCGCATCATCTGAGGACTTCAGAGTGATATTACTGTTCTGATTGCGTTTTTCCTTTTATAAAATGAGCGGAGGAGAAATCATCTGTCAGGGATGGTTGAGAAAGTCGCCTCCCGAGAAGAAGCTGCGGAGATATGTAAGTGTTTCAAGCTCTATGTTCTTCTGTGTTAGAATATTGTGCTTTATATACAGTAACAGTGATGCAGAAAGCTAGAACTATTTGATAGGAATCTATTCATCATTTTGAAAGATAATTAAAATACAGGTGAATATTAGTTTATAAGTAAACAAGACGCGCTTGGCTGTGGTTTCAATGACAGTTTTGTTGGGAGAAAATAAAAAAAAATAAAAATAGAAAACAACTTTGAACCATCCTAAGATGCTTTGCTGGTCATAACTGGCAATGTGTTTAGATAACAAGTGCCTAAAACCCCTCTAAAACCAGCAAACAGACCAACCTGACTAGGCTGGAAGACCAGCTAAAGCCAGCAAAACAGCTTAGAGTGGTCTAAGCCGTTTTTTTCAGCAGATAATCCTGTTATTTAGAGAGCAGGGTGTCTGATGAGCGTACATAAAGATGAGCCTGTACATTAACCCAATGAAGGCAATTGAGATGTACACTAAAATGAAACAAGGTGCATCTGACTGATATTGTTTTTAATAATGCAGATCATTATGTCAATATCTACACAGCAGGGTGGCATATATAATGCTGATTTATACAGTACATTACAGAAATGAAAGGTGCAGTTTGTATATCTTTGCTAATGGTACACATTTTACATTAACAACATTTTTGAGAAATTGATCAGTCTTCTAAAAAACAAAAACAAAGGCTTCTATATGAAGTGGGCTGCCCGCTCGGGTGAAACTGCGGCACTTAAAGCTATTTTTATGCAGACGAAACTTCATGCATCCAGACCAGTAGGTATCAGTATAGTCTGAAAATCTCTCTAGGGCAAATTAGATCCAGCTAGCTGAACATAAACTAAAACTTACTGAGTGCACTTTTAATGATGACAATGAGACACAAAAAACAAGTACTTATTTTACACAATATTTCTTAAGTTGACAAAGCATAAAACCAAAATGTGATGACAAGGCAGTCAATACATTTGACACAAGAAGGAACTAACTGCCGTTTATTGGTCATGTTGGCATGCTTAGTGGATGTTGCTGATAATAGATCGACATCAACAAGGTTATAAATAATCAGCCTGAGTATATTTATCTGTCTTTATTGTTGTCCTGTGGCAGGTGCAGTCTGATTTACACTAGCATCTCATGCAAAACAGAAAAACCTTTGACTAGTTCATGTACTATTATAAGAACACACAACTATACGTTTATTATTTGGGATGACCACCAATAATACCTGCTTTATAATAAGATTATGACTATTATAATCTGGGTTTAATTGAACTAAAGAAGCTGTGCACAAAGGGGTTTGAAGACACCACAGAGACACCGTCTGTCTCCTAATTCTGTTTTGGACAGCTGTCTATGCAACTGTTCCTATTAAAAGGGCAGAAACTGTTTACTGTCCCTCTTTCATCCGATATTAGCTTGCTAGTAGCCAGTTGCTGCATTATTATAAACTGGAGACCACTGTTGGACATGTGGAGTCCTCACAACCTTCTTCGGTTGCTGAACGTTGGAGACTGTTGCTTTCCAGTTTGCCAAAGCAGATAATACGTCCTGCACAAAAGCTGGGAAGGCCTTCGGTGCTAGGTCTCATAAATACAGCTGTCTCATGTTTATCTACAGTGTTGCATTACAGGACTTCTCCATCCTCCTACCTAACTTTGCCATGATGTCATCTCACTCTCCCGCTCTCTCTTTCTCCTTCCTTCTCTCTCGGTTTCATTGGGAGAGCCCGTATCTGTATGTCCTCAGATGCACACATGCTAGGTCATTTCCTCATTGTCTTCCACATAAAGCAGCCCTGTCTTATGTGGAGCTGCGCAGGAACTGCTCATGTCAAAATAAGTGGGCAGGTGGGGCTGAGAAGAGGAAAAGCAGACACATGTTTACCTTATAAGTGAAGGTCAATACTCCTTGAGTCAAAAAACACTGCATTAAAAGAATAGTTCACTTAAAAATGCAACATAGGCGCATTGGTAATACATGCCAGCTACATTTTTGTGAAACATTCCTATTGTATTCATAGAATTCACCGCAGTACCCAGCTGAAATGAACACTAGAGGCAGTAAAATACCAACATCTTTTATTCTCTTTCACACAAATTGATTACATGAGCAGATTATACATTAAAAAGGTTTATTTCTGTGTGGGTCTTGGAAAAATCTGTTATCTCAAAACACTTTTGCCATAGTACATATTTGGAAATAAATACCTTTTGACATTTGCATCACATAATCAGCTCCATATGCATTGCTTTTCTGACATGGTAAACTTGCTCGGTGGCTCACCTGGTACAGCATGTCACTTCTAATGTGGAGCGCTCCTGTAAACACAAAACATGATAAAAGAGCTCAAAGACTTGTAGAAGCAAGCTAAAATGACACGGTTGCTTCAGCAAATGTGTTTTTTGATGTTTGCTTTTGTTAAACTGTCTGTTTACTGTAGGTGGTACTTTATTGTTTTTAAACATGATAGAGTATTAACCTTTTAGTGCCACTCATTGGACATTTTATTTATGAACTGCCGCGATAGTAACAACAACCAGCGTGTAAAATGTTGCCAGATTCCCGTTAATCTGTTTCGGATAAAACTGAACAGATTCACTGGATATTTCACCTTGTAAGTGTTGTTGAGTCATATTTTATGCAAAAGTCAAAACAGGCACATGTTTGCAATGAGACTGGGTTGCAAAAATGAAAATTCAATCATTATTTTTTCACACTTGTTTCGTTTTAAACCTATGTTTTGTGCCACTTGTGTTTTTGTCTTTTTGGAGCTGTTGTTGCATATAAAGACTTGCGTAACAGTTGAAAAAGTAATTCCTTTCTTTGTGTGCAATGGAAAAATAACAGCAAACTAAAAACATATATTGACAAATAATGACAGAATTTTCACTTTTGGCCCAACTATTCCTTTAGTGTTTAGTCCACAAGCTGGACATTGTGATCTTGAGGTCCACATAACTAAAGGTTAAAAAGGCCAGGTATGGACATTCAGCAAACATTCTCAAATCAGCTGGACAGGGAAAAGCCTGTGCCAAACGGACTAATTGTCTCATCTAAAAAATTCCTTCCACTTAAAAAAGCTTGTGCTGGACAATGACAGCCATTAAAGGCACTGAATTGCTGTCATCTGACATTACTGACGTCCTAATGCGAGAGATTTTAAGCAGCTGTGGATTTAAACATTCCTCTTGTAAGGTGTTTTTGGGAGAAAAAGAACTGGACAGTTTGGGCTGGTTAATGACTGATTGGTTTTTCACATGTTTTTGGATTAGTGAAGAATTCAACTTGCATATAGTTTGTCGCTGGCCTATAAGTGTTTTGGCTTCTTTTGAAGTTTGAGAGTAAATGCCGAGGCAAATACATTACAAGGGAAATTTGACTAATGGATTCTTTATAGTGATTGTGAGAGTTTAGTAAATGTATTATGAATGGAGTAGTACTACCTTATTCCATATAAAATGTTCTTTAATTTTGTTTTTAATTTTTCAAACTTGTTTATTTAGATTCCCTCAAATTCCAAATACATATTCAAGTAATAGTTCTGTTTTCTATAGTTTAAAAAAAAAAAAAAAACTTTTCATGCTTTCCAAGTTTAGGTGTCCTTAAAGTGGAACAGGTAAATACACGCTTTAGAAGGTATCTCCTTAATGTCAATCCTCTCATGTAAATAGTATGCAAATGGTTGCAAACACCCTGGGCAGTTACAGCCTAGTAGCAACAGTTGAAAACTGATGTAGTACGTTTGCTGATGCTTTTTATGACCTTTCTGGGAGAGTAGTCTGTATTTGCCTTAATGTTTTTTTATGATATTTTTCCTGTTTTTCTTCATTTAATTATGTCATTTTTTATAGAAGTATGCATTTGCAATATAAGTATGACTGAGATAAAGATATCTCTGTTTATATATCTGATGCATTAGAGAGAGCATGAAAGCAAATGAGTAAATGAACACACATCTGCAGCAATCTCAGTCTCAGGCCTCCACTTGTTTTATCAGATGGAACATGCCATATTTTATGGTCCTAAATAGCCTCCTAATTCATGATGGTAATGCAGGAGAAAACAGAGATTTTTCAGAGATGAAAAAAAAAAAAAAACCTGTATAGTGATTCTCATGAAAACATATCCAAAAAGAAAATAAGTATTTTGAAAATATTTTTCATAAGAAAAATAAAACATTTCAGGACCATTTAGATTTGTTTGCATTGTGATATTATTTTCAAGACATTTAGGCACATGTTCTGTATTACTTCAATGTGTCAGGATGTAGTCACTGTTTTTAATTAAATATTAGAATACACCTAAAAATACTCTGATACCATATTTTTAGTTTTATTTTATTGAAGGAAATTTATTCAGGAAATCAACCAATATTATATATCAATTAATTAAAACATTTTATAAACAATAAACAAAAAATATTATATTTCTTTTTTGTTTCAATATTGAAACTTTAGGGCCCTAAAAATAGACTTTGTGATATTCAACTGGTGATATTCACCCACGTATATTTAATTCCGTCAATAAGATTGTCCCACTTGTCCGTCTAACCTGTGAAGCCGTGCCAAAGGCTTTGTCACTACTGACTGCAATAAAACTGAAGGTCGGAAATGGACAATTCTGGCATTTCCCACCACAGCTTCTCATTTCCTTTTCCTATAACCGCCATTGGCTTCCTCTGTGTCGGCTCTCTTTTGAATCTGTTGATCATTTGTAGGCATTAAAAGTGCCTGAGCAGAAAGAGGTGAGAATATCTCAACTGTGCTTGTGTAACATGAGCGTTAGCAGTAGTTGGTACCACCCACTCTCCTGGTCCTGATCTGACATCACCTCCCAAACATGTCTGTTTGCATAATCCATCGCTACATTCCTGCATGATCATATCGGGGGAAGGTGACTGCAGAGTGTTCTCTCCCTGCTCCACATGTCCTCCCTGCATGGTGTTGTTGTCTGGAAAGTGTACTTCATGTGCATTTGAAGTTGTTTGTGTGTCTGGGTGGGGGTCAGCAAGTTTCCAGAATCGGCGCACAGACAGGCTCAGAGTCACTGTGTCAGCTGCCGACCGCGCTGTTGTTTTGCAGAGGGGCGCTGGGAAGTCCTTGCCCTCCGAGGTCAGATTTGAACACCTCCCAGTTCCTGCAGACAAACCAACACTCAAACAGACATTCTCCTTGTTTCACATCATCTGACACACATTGGATTTGCTCTCAATTCTGAAATTGCAGACAGCTGGATGTCCTCTGAGTGCTGGGAGATGCTCAGCGAAATGTGTCCGCTAGGGTTGAGTTAATGAGTCTGTGTAGATTACTATTCAATGCCTGAATGGGAGTTCAGGAGTAGTCACAACTAGAGGTGCTTTCTGAGATTTCTGAGAACAAACCCATCACCATAGAGGAATATTCCGGGTTCGGTACAACTTGAGCTCAATCGACAGCCCTTGAGGCATAATGTTGGTCACCACAAAAATGTATTTTCATGTGTGCCTCCTTTTCTTAAAAGTGCATTAAAATATATACACTCTTAAAAATTAAGGTTCCAAAAGGGGGTTTTCACAGCGATGCCATAGAAGCCTTTTAGTGAACGGTTCTTAAAAGAACCATTTTGAAGAACATTTTAATAATCTAAAGAACCTTGTTCCACGGACGGTAAACCCAGCAGGCACCAGACGTCTATGTAACGTCAGGTTGACGTTGGACATGACGTCGGACAGACATTGCATTTTGGTTGAAAATGAAAATCGGGTTGACGTCAATATTTGACGTCAATTTGACGTTGACTTAACGTTGGATTTTGGTTGCACAACCTAAAAACAACAAAATCTCAATGTCAGCTGACGTCGGTATTGGACATCAATTTAACATTGACATTAGACGTTGAATTGACGTTGAATTTTGGTCACCCGACGTCGCAACCGAAATTTAACCAAATATCAACGTCTTATGACGTTGTGTGCCTGTTTTGTGCCTGCTGGGAAGGTTCTTTGTGGAACCACTGATGCCACTAAAGAAACTATTTTTAAGAGTGTACACTACCGTGCAAAAGTTTGGGATCAGTAAGATATTTTTTTTTTTAATGTGAAACTCTTAATGCTCATCAAAGCTGTATTTATTTGATCAAAAAATACAGAAAATAACAGTAATATTGTGAAATATTATTGCAATTTCTTATATTGGTTTCCTATTTCAATATACTTTAAAATACCATTTATTTCTGTGATGCAGTGCTGAAGTTTCATCAGCCATTACTCCAGTCTTCAGTGTCACGTGATCCTTCAGAAACCATTCTAATATGCTGATTTATTACCGGTGTTGAAACTGTTGTGCTGCTTAATATTTATTTGGAAACTGCGATACATTTTTCTTTGATTATTTGATGAATAAAAAGTTTAAAAGAACAGCATTTATTCAAAATAGAAATATTTTCTAACAATATTAGTCTTTACTTTTTGTCCATTTAACACATTCTTGCTGAATAAAAGTATCAATTTCTTTGAAAAAAGAAACAATTTACTGACCCCAAACTTTTGAATAGTAGTGTATATTGTAACACAGTATTTCTATTTTGAATAAACACTGTTCTTTTTAACTTTTTATTTAGGCCTATCAAAGAATCCTGAAAACAAGTATCACAAGTCCCAAAAAAATATTAAGCAGCAGAACTGTTTCCAACACTGATTATAAATCAGCATATCAGAATGATTTCTGAAGGATGTGACACTGAAGACAGGAGTAATGATGCTGAAAATTCAGCTTTGCTTCCCAGGAAGAAAATATATATATAAAAGTATATTAAATATTAAAACTGTTGTTTAAATTGCAATAATATTTCACAAAATTATTTTTTGATCAAATAGATACAGCCTTGATGAGCATAAGAAAATTCTTTTAAAAAAAAGCATTAAAAATCTTACTGATCCCATATATCTGGTTTGCAGTGAAACACTTACAGTGAAAGTGAATGTAAACGTTGTATTGCCACAAGACATAAACAATGTGGGAAAACTATAATGTGGGAAAGCTGCAGATTTCACATCCTCCAAAAACTGCCCCATTTATTTCCATTATAAATGTCTTGACAACCTTGATTGTTGCATTTTTTTTTTCAGTTATTATTTTACTAATATTTAATATTATTTTATTCACTGTTTCGATAGTATAGCCACAAGATATAAACAATATCAGTGTTAACATAACTTTAGTGTGCTTTGCTTTTCCTGTAAAAAAGAAAATCTGTGTCAAAATGACTGGAATGCAGCATGAAGGTTAAATTTATTTGTAACACATTTGTTGCCATGAAAAAAATAACACTAAATCCTAATACTCTAAAACTGGGGAAAAATTGATCTAAAGAGCCTACAACTTATTAAATAGTAAGCATGTTTTCATAGAAGAATTAAGCTTTTTAAGAAAATGAGGAACGAATCAGAATCTTTTTGTTACTCCATTTAAATAGTATAGCCACAAAACATGAACAATATGAGCGTTAACATGATTTTAGTGTAAAAAAAAAAAAAAACCTTTTCTCTGTAAAGTTATTTACAATTTTACCAAATTGTTGCCATGACATAATGCTATAAATCCTAAAACTGTATGTATGTATTTATTTATTTATATATAGTGGGTTGGTGTGGGTGTTTTTTTTTTTTTGTTTGTTATTTTTTAAGAAAATGAGGAACAGAAAAATCTATAGAAGGAGGAACACATTACCTCATCCATATCTAGTCACTGCAATATCATATCTTTCACCTGGTAGCCGACAAAAAAGGCGAAAACAGAAAACAACAGTATAGATGACAGTGATGATTGTTTCCTGCTTGTCTCTTACTCTTACTTTGTACGAGATATAAATTACATCATTAATCCACAATAGGTTACGGCTTCCTTTATATGAGCCTCTTATTTGACACACTTTTTCTGACCTTTCTTCAGCCAGGAAATTACAGTCAAGATGGAGGATCTTTATATAGTAAATAGCCTGGCCTTCAGCATGTCCTGTGGAGCTACCTGTTTGTGTTGTAAGCTGAAAGCTCAACAGCAGCGGTAGCATGTTCCAGACTTCCTCTGGATGGCACCTACAGGAAATGTTCAGCCCGAGGTCTCATGAGGAGGGGAAATGAGTGGGACGTGTTTGGGGTTTCTTGTGACTTTTTTTTTAAAGTCTGGTGTTTTTTTAGAGCGTTAAATCAAAGTGTGTTTTCATCATAGGAAATCAAATTCCACTGATAGTGATCTTGTTACTCAAAAAAGTTTGAGTGCCTTTTATTAGTTTTATTGTCAAGGTTTCAATGTTTGTTTTGATCCTGCCCAAATACTTTATATACTATACCTGGCCAGGATCAAACTTTAACAATTGACAGGAAAATTACATAAAAGTAGGTCTCTCTCTCTTTCTCTCTATACACACACACACACACACACACACACAAACCTTGAGAAGTTTAATGCAAGTCAAAATAAGATCTCTTGTCACTGTCTCTCAAAACCTCCATTGTGTCTTGCTGCCTGTTTTAGAAGCTAATTTACAACTGGGTGACATTAATTTAAGTCTTAGGCATGTGTCTATAGTCTTCCAAATTTGCAAAGTACGCTGACTAATTATGTAGACTGGTAAAAAGTAGGCTTTATTGTCTTACAGCTTGGAGAAATTGATATAAAATAAATAAAATTAACATTTATACCATGTTCGTCCCATGAATGCTAAAAGATAAATGGACTTATGTATGTGCATTTGTAAAAAAAAAAAACGTCTTTGAATGTTTTGCAGATATTGTTGGGTAAATTATACTGATATTATTTCTAATTTACTGCATTAGGACGTTCATACATTTTAGGTTGAATATTTACTTATGTGTTTTATTATTTATGAAGATACTTAAAAAGACGCCTCTTATTTACCTAGTCATGCATTTTCATAACCATAACTTTTATTTTAGTTTTTTATTTTATTTTATAAAAAGACTTAATTTTGTTATTTAAGCTGCAGTATATTGTCCAGCCTTTCACAGAATACAAAGCTTTTGTTATGCAAAATATTGCATTGGTATCGATGGATTTCTGAAATGAAAAATTGGTTTATTCAAATGGACACGAATTCCCAGTGTTCTCTGTGTCCTAATGCTCCAGTGCTCAAGGGCTTTGTGGAGATCTATTAGTCGATGGAGATGATGAGCAGTTATTATGGAAAGTGATCATTAAAACATTCGTGTGTTTTGACAGTGCAGGGCACCCGTACAGGGGATGTCAGGGGTCACATGGCACACAGAGGGCTGTGCTTGATTTAAATGATGGGAGAGAGGCTGCACTGGCGTTGCTCCTTCAGACATGGTTCCAAGACAAAGCCCTGTCTTCCTGAAGCTACTTATCACAGGCCTGTGCGAAATATTACCCCCCGAAGCAAATGACTTCAGCATGATGAAAGCCTTAAAAAGGTTGTTAGCGCTACTAGGGAAGGATTTGTGTTTGAAAGTGTTTGTCATAACTGTGGTTTGATTCTTAATGAGCAAGATAAACAGATTTTATAACTGAATTCCAAATGAAGAACTACACAACCCACAAGTACCTCTTACATTGTGCTTTTCACATTTTTACAAAAAGTTGTATTATTGTGGTTTGGTTGTTATGCAAATGCTTAAAAAAACCTTTTTGTTTAACTTTTACTTGATTTTATTTATCAGGATATTAGACATTAGTTATGCAACTCTGTGATAGCCACATCAAACTGTTTTGTATGTCCTTTATCTACTTTTATTAATATTTCAGATTAATCTTGCATTATTAAGTCAGCTGACGTTATTTTTAATAATAATATTAAGTAATAGTTGATTATAAATTATTAACATAATTATTAAGTCAATAATTATTGTTATTATAGTCAATTATTTGAATTATTAAGCAGAAATATTTCAAGATAACTATATTTTACTGTTCAAGCCGATGCAATTTTGAGTGTTTCCGCATGATGTTGTAGTGGCCACGTGGTACAAGTAAAAACTCTTGGATTTTTTTTTTCAAGCTGTTATTACGAGTTCTACAAGGATGTGATTGCTTTTTTTCTTCTCATAATTATGGTAACTCAGACCTGACATATTACATTTTGTTTCATTTACTGATAACAACAGTAGTCTTGGAAGCTTTGTGCATTACACAAAAACAAACCAAAGCAGTATATCCTCATATACAAGTATTCATGATTTTAAACATATACTGTATGCCAAAACTACAGCTCATTTCTTCAGATGAAATTAGTTGATGTGTGTGATACTCTTCATAGATTCTGTTAAATCATTATCACCCAGCATTGAAATGCAGAAGCGGCCTGTTGCATTTCTCCCTGTGTGGATCAGTTCACACACTCCTGATGGACTGGTTAATCATTCTTGCTGTCCGTGTGCAACCTGAATTTCCGACGTGTTTATCTGCATCAAGAATCAAGCCAAAATGGGGTGTGAAGTTCTTTAAATGGTTAATGCTGTTAAACCACTGCATAATGTATTTTGCTTGCACTAAACATGCAATACATGAAGCTTAATTTATGTCAGCTAATGCCACAAAATGTAGCTCTAAACAATGACTTTAAAAAAAAAAAAAAGAAAATCAAATTCAAAAACAAGAGCAAGCCTCAAAAACTCAGTGATATTTAGAAGTGTTGTATTTTCTTTTGTATAATAGTATTTTATTGACTTATACCACACTTATGTAGTTGTTTGTGAGCTTTTTGAACACTGTTTTGTTGAATATTAAATTTTAAAGGTGGAAAAAGAAAATGCAGCATTTGTTTAAACACACTACCATTTATTTGAGGTTGGTAAGATATTTTAATGTTTTTGAAAAAAAAGTCTCTTAT
Organism: Spinibarbus caldwelli; assembly: GCA_039654775.1. NCBI lineage: Eukaryota > Metazoa > Chordata > Actinopteri > Cypriniformes > Cyprinidae > Spinibarbus > Spinibarbus caldwelli. The sequence continues at coordinate 22,463,686 of CM077253.1, read as the reverse complement.
CTTATCAAGGCTGCATTTATTTGATCAGTACAAAAAATAATATTGTGAAATATTAAGACAATTTAAAGCACTGGTTTTCTTTTTAAATACATTTTAAAATATAATTTATTTTCTGTGATGCAAAGCTACATTTTCAGCATCATTACTCCAGTCTTCAGAGTCACATAATCCTTCAGAAATCATTCTAAAAAGCTGATTTGCTGCTTCTTATTATCAATGTTGAAAACAGTTGTGCAGCTTAACATTTTTGTGGAAACTGATATGTTTTTTTTTCAGTATTCTGTGACAAACAGAAATTTGACATAGAAATCTTGTAACATTTTAAATGCCTTTACTGTGACTTTTGAACAATTGAATGCTTTCCTGCTGAATAAGTAGGTAAAAAGCTCTGGGTGTTTGCTAGGGCAGTGCTAGATAGTAGCTAGGCTGTTCTGGTTGGTTATTTGCAGGCTCAAGTCAAAAATCTAACTTCTGGGTGTGCTTAAACAAAGGGCTTGTGCTATCCATGAGTTTTGCAGTCTTTCTTCAACTTCCAGTGCGCATCAAAGGTGTGCGTGATTGCAACATCTCTTATTGCACAACATGTGGTTTAAACCAGCGTTTACAGGTCAGCCTTGCTTGTTTATGTGACTGAGGATGTGGCCCACTGTAACAGTTAAGCTCAATTTTTTAAAGTCGCACCGCAGTTGCACCATTTGACTTTATTCGTCATGGTACATTAACGTACGATACAATCTGCCTCTGATGAAGACAACCTGACAAACGAGAGACTTCAGACGGCTTATGTTGTACGCTCATCTTGTCCCTATTAGAACGCTGTCAGGCTTTGAGTCAAACCCAAATGAAGTGTGCCCTGCTGACTCGAGTTCAGCTTTCAAACACAAAAACAGCACAGATGGCAGAGAGCAGAGGAAGTGACACAAAGAGTTCTGATGAGCCAGAATGCTTTGCTGTCACTTAACACTCTCATGCATGGCTTTATGAATGGATCAGGGCTCGCATTCAGCCCCAGCTTTACAGTTTTAACTCCTTTTTCAAATACGAGTGGGTGTCGACTAAATACATTTGATTGGATCAAGCTATCAGCACCCAATGGCTTCATTCAGAGGTGACGCATGTATCTTTTGCTCATCAGGATTCAATGTTTGATACGTTTGCTGGCGCTCTGCACCTTGTCGAGGAGACTATTGGCCAGATGAATGCAGAAGGTTGCAGTTGCAGCTCGGCTCATCAAGCAGAATAAGACTCTAATCAGCTTAATTGGTCCTCTGTCTTTAATCTGTCAGTCTTTCGCTCCTTTTCTCGCTCCCTTTTTCCGTCTGCACTTCCGTCCTTCCCTCTTTGCAAGTGCTGTGTGATTTTCTTCCAGTAAGTAAATGCAATCACTCTTCATTTGGTTTGCTCATCCCCAAAAGTCATGATGCAGTAGAATGGAAGAATCAGAAATGTCAACAACAACGTTGACAAAATGTATATATTTTAATACATTAAAAATGCATACCTACATACACTATGATTAAAAATTATGATTAAAATTACTTGTTATTGACTCTGGTTGTCATTAAATTTAAACTTTTGTTGAAAATGGTATCAATTTTTTTCAAAAGCTTAAAAAAGCAATACAAGAAGAATACAAAGAGTAAACGTCTTTAAATTTAGCACATGCATTTAAATGCATTTTTTTTTTAAAAGATTTTTCTTTTTCTTAAACATTTTTTTTTTTTCTTTGACCCAGATATGAATGCTGGTTGCAAGTCAGGTTGTACATGCATTACATGGCCAAAGTTATGTGAACACCCGCTTTCAATTAATGTTTTTAGCCATTTCATCCTTTTCTAACAGGTGCATGAAATCAAGCTTCCAGCTACTGTAGCCTCCTTAGACAAGTTTTTATACTAAATTGTGGTGAACCAAAGCACACTGTGACCCCCTGTGTGGTGCTCTCATAGAATGCCACCTTTCCAACAAATCAGTTTGTCAAATTTCTGCTCTGCAAGACCTTCAGTGGTCAACCGTAAGTTCTGTTATTGTGAAATGGAAATGTCTGGGAGCAACAGCTCAACCACAGGACCGTCGCGTGCTGGAGCACACGTGTACAAAAAAAAAAATAATAATAAAATAAAATTCACCTGTCCTCAGTTGCAACACTCACTACTGAGTCCCAGAAAGTAAAGATCTGTTCACCATACATTTGATGAAGCCTAAGTTAGTTTTCTAGTTTTAGCTAGTCTCCCATCCTGTGCAGGTCGGTCAGTTTTGCTAGTTTTAGAGGGGTTTTGGGCATTTCTTAATCTGGTTAGACTGGGAGACCAGCTAGCTAAAGACCAGCTTGGCCAGCCTGAGAGACCAGCTTTAAGAATAACAACCCAGCTGAGTCTGATTTAAGCTGTATTTTTTTCAGCAGGGCTCACATTACCACGTGTAATGCAAAGCATTGGTGGGAGTGATGTAAAGTGCACTGCCACTGGACTCTAGGGAAGTGAAAACGCATTCTCTGGAGCAATGAATCACGCTTCACCATCTTGTAGTCTGATGGATGAATATTTGGTTGGGTGAATGCCAGGAGAACGCTACCTTTTTGAGCACATAGAGCCATTGGTGTGTGCTAGACGCCTTTATTCCAGTGGTGACAAATCTTAAAAAGCCCACATTATGCTAATTTAGTTTTGCACATATGCTCATTTTTTGAGGCCTGCTAGAATACATTTACATGATTTAAAGTTCAAAACATATATTGCACGTTTTTGCAGCACATCTTTCACCGTCTGCCTGAAACGCAGAAAGCCAGACTTTCTGAAATGTCTACTCTGATTGGTCAGTGCTTGGTGCTTTGTAACTTTGAAGATTGTTTACATGTACAAACAGCTATATTACACATTAAAGTAAAAGTAAAATCTAAAAAAAAGCATCATAGGTACCATTTAAATGGAAAGTTCACCTGATGTTGATATCCTTATGAGGTCCCTTGGTTAAATCTTGAGTGTACTAGTGAGTGTGTGTGGTTAGATCAGGGGTTTTCAAACTGGGGTCCGGGGACCCCAGGGGGCCCCAAGGAAGTGCTAAGGGGTCCTTGAAAATGTTTGGAGAAAAATCATAAAAAATGTAAAAAGAAAAAATGATAATAAATAATGTAAAAATGATATTATTATTATTATTATTATTAATAATAATAATAATTTTAATATTATTATATTATATATAATTATAATAATTATAAAAGAATTACCACAAAATATGATTGAATAAGAATTAAAAAATAAATTATCCATAAATGTATTAAAATCAATGAGTAAAAATGAAAACAAAGAAATAAATACTTAAATAATTAAAATAAATTCTAAAATGTAGATTACAAAGATACATAAATAAATACAGTTGTTTAAATACATTTTAAATAATACTTTTAGAAAAAAAAATGTAATTTAATAGCAACTAATTATTTTCCAATTAATGTTTTTGACTTGCTTATAATATGAAATTTTCGCAGTGTAAATTGGGTATTTATACAAGAAACTATATAAATGTATTTTACATTTACAAGGATGGGGGTCCCTCGCACAATGATGATCATATTTGGGGGTCCGCGGCACCTAAAAGATTGAAATCCCCTGGATTAGAGGGTTTTATCTATGCATGAAATGCAACACAGCTGCTGAACGTTAAACATCTCTATTTTGACTAGAACTAGAGGGTTTTCATTTGAATTGCAGTGGGAGTCAGTGTGACTCAAGCATTGCCTTTAGGAGCCATACACCTTGGATATGGATATAAATTGTCTGTACCTGCAGTACAGAGTCATTCACAAGCTGCACATAAAGAGCTGCTCCGTTGTGACAAATGATAAGACATTTGCAAGTTTTGTTTCCTACAATGGATTGTAGATAAATATTCACCTCATCCAGTGAGTGAACTGTCCTAATGTATCCAGCTAAATCGTGAACAATCTGGTAAACCTGTTTTACTAATAAGTTCAAAAAAAGTGATTCAGTCACAAACCGTGTCCCAGTAAATAGGGTCTAGTGACGCCACTGGACAACACTTCATCTTTGCTTCTCTTCACTGTATTGTATTGTATTGTATGTGGGACAGGGAGGCCTGTTCTGACCCTGTATTTTTTTCTTTCTTCCATGAAAAAATAGAAAAGAGCAGCTCGGACATTCTTCCTAACATCTCCTTTTGTGCTTCATGGAAGAAAATCAGTCTTCGGGTATGGAAAGTCTTGGGGTGAATAAATGATGACAAAATTTTAATTTTAACAGAGTTTTGACTGCAGACACGTTCCTTTTTAATGTCAAGCACTTTTGTGTTGCCACGCTACATGCCATATTGTTTACAAGCTGTTTTATTGATGTTTTTCCATGGCTGAAACACTGATTGTGCAATTACATGAGACATGATACATTTCATTAAATTCAACTTTCTTTCAACACCTTTTGATGATCATTCATGTTTATTTCTTTTTGTAACTAGTAACTGTAACTAGCAGTACTTTGTTGAGTAAGAAGGAAGAGATGAACAGTTCATCAAAACTAAGATCGATTAAAATTGAGAAATCAATATTGTCAACCCAGCTCTAGTGTCCACACAGCTGACATGTTTACCTGTTGAAGCTTATTCATGTTGAGTGTAAAAAAAAAAAACTGACACAGTCGAAAGCAACCAAAGTACTAAGTAATCACCATTTCGGTTAATGTTTTCAACCCTCCAAAACTGTTTCAGCTAAAACCAAAAGTTCATTTTTGGCTGAATATTTTCGGTTGCCAAAATTTCATGTGCATCATGACTTCTAAGCATTTTTCAACAAAATAAAGCCAATTTTCCAGGTGTTCCAGACTTTAACTTTCTAAAATCTAAATACAGGCATTTTAAATGCATAGTGCAAACCCTGTTTAAAGTAAGGAAGGAAATCCTTTTGGTGTGCTCTTTACCAGACAGATATTTGGCGGACCTAAAATCATTGAAAATCAGCATGAAACCACATATGCACACCGACTTTCAGGAAAATATATAAATGGTGAGCCATCTTTAGACCGTAGAGTCACACTCCAAGACATTGTCGAGTTTTTTTTAACAACTTTCCAGTGTCATAAACTGATGTCACTTATGTAAACACAGAGACATGACACCTGCTCAGCATGCAGGAACTAGCCTGAATCAGTCACATCCAGCTGTGTGTGTGTGTGTGTGTGTGTGTGTGTGTGTGTGTAGAGTAAATGTCTGTGATGTACATGCAAAACATCTACTAGACACGTCTGTTAAAACAAGTGTGAAGGGGAAAGTCCAGTACAACAGATTTTAGCCACAAATCAATGCTTGTTCCTCATATGCAAAAAAAAAGACCAGGAAAACCCTGTTGAAAAACCAGCATATGCTAGTTAGGTGTGTTTTGGAGCATGGCAGCTGGTTTGAGCTGGTCCTTAGTTGGTCCTTAGGTGGTCATGAGCTGATCTAAGCAACTAGCTCTTGCTCAGGACCAGCTCATAACCAGCTCAGGACCAGCTTAAACGAGCTCATGACCAATTTATAACTAGCTCAGGACCAGCTTAAACCAGCTCAAACCATCTGTCATGCTTCAAAACATACCTATCCAGCATATGCTGTTTTTTTTTTCAACAGGGAAAGGATAAGGAACATAAACTAGACAATGTAAAGAAATTAAGATGTAAGACTAACTGCATGCTGCCTCTTAAAAGCAATTTCAAGTTCTAACGCACTGTCCCATGTATCATTTGCAAAAAGGCAATCCCAGAATGCATTGTGATAATCTCAGAGAAACCTACATCCAAGATGGTGGGCAAGGCACGAGAAATGCTGATTATAAATAAAATTAAATAGCTTTTTTTTTTACCTTAAATAGTAGTTTTTACTTAATGTTTGTGTTTTTAGTCTTATTACAGTGCCACGATGTTAGCTTAGCAACATGCTAACATCAAACTCGAATGGAATTGTTACGGTATTGAACGATAATAACTTTGAAGAAGACTATCTGGTCTCATGACAAAAACGTACGTCTGGGAACTTTTTTTGTTAGACATGAAGTTCGTACAATAAGTACATATCACTGCAGTTTCCAACTGAAATGATCACTAGAGGCAGTAAAACAGCGAGCACTTGTAATCATTTTCATACACAGTTATGATTACAGCTCCATATGTTTCACTTTACGGACATAACAAGCTTGATCAGTAGCTCAGCCGGCATAGAATTGGACTTAGGATGCAGAATCCTTGGTTACGAATCCTGTCAAAAACATGACTCACGATGAAAGAGCTGAAAGATGAGAGATCGAAAACAAGCTAAAACGGCATGCTTGTGATTGCGTTTTTACGTCACATTTACTTTTGTTCATACTATCGGGTAGGTTTAGGTGTAGTGCAGATGGTACGTTATTTTAAAACGTCACGAAGCATTAGAGTTATAGCGCCACTCAATGGACATTTCAAGTCAGAACTGCGGTGACACCTACAAAACCAACGTCACATAAAACATACCATATGTACGTTCATCTGTTCCAGGGGAAAAAAAACAAACGCTCTTTTAGCGCCACTCAGCGCACATTTCACATCGAATATGTCACGAAACGTACATGGCGGTACGTATTTCGCGTCTTCCGAAAAAGTTCCCAAAGGTACATTTTCGTCATGAGACCAGGTTGGAAAAAGAGCAATATTATATACAATAGTCATAACTTACTGTTAAGCTTGCTGTTTGTGGGCGTCCAGTGTGACATTATACAATGCATCCATAAAAACTAGTAGGCTACGGGACAGCTGTAGTTATCAGGCAGTGTGATTTCTGTTAATTCACACTTAACTGTACTGTTCACACTTCTGAGGGATACATTACCAGTGGCCTCAGAGTTGCTCTGGCTGATATTTTAAAAATGCTTTTAACAGCTTTGCATAATGTAGACAGACATAAAGTGCATGCTTCCTCTTTCTTCAAGAAATACTACGTGGGAGTACAGTGTTTGTCTTACTGACACAAGAACCTTTTGCTTTTCTGTCGAAACTTTTTTTAACTCCCTCTTTCCCTAGAAGTAAGAATCCAGGCAAGATTGAACCTATTTTTGATCTGGTTCTTTACAGCTTAGTTGATGTGGTAATGATGAGGGTGAAACTCTTGCAGTCTTATGCTGCTATTTATGTAATTTGCATGGAAGACTTGTGAAAGAGATATTTGTTTGTTCTTGCCTAGTATTGTTTTATTTTACTGCCAGTGCTTTTTAGGTTGAGAAAGTAAGATTTTGAATTAACTGGTTGTTATTGTTAACAACTAACTTATTAAATCTATTAAAAATAATTTTGGTAAACAAAGCCAAAATAAAATGTAAAAATATTAGATGAAAAACTTAAAAGACTTAAATGAAAACAAATAAGACTGAACTAACTAACTGAAATAAATAAGATGAAGTACTAAAATTACAGAAATGAAAACTGAAATAAAAACAAATTAAATTTATTAAATGTAAAAATTATTGAAATAATTATTAATAGAATGTTATTTAATATTAAATAATATTTAGTGTTATTGATATTTAGTATTAATATAATAATAAAATCAAAATGAAAACTGAATAGATAAAAATAAAAGCTAATTCAAAACTTGAATTGATACTATAATAGTATAGTTCATAAATACTAAAATAACATTCATTCATCATTTGATATAAAAATTAAGATTTTATTTAATTGTTTTATTTGTTTGTTCATTTATATTTTTACTAGAAGTACTCTTTAAGGTATCATTTAATATGTAAATACATTTTTATTAATTTTTTATTTTTTATTAATTTATTCATTCTTTCAATAGCTACTAATTGATTAATTTAAACCCTTTTCCCCTTTCAAAGAAATGGGAAATTTCAGAGAATGTTTAAAATATAGTTTATTTGCTAATCTCATTTTGTTTATTTGTAATCTCTTTACACTTATTTGTGGATCACAATCCATTTATTTGAAAATATGAAACAATTCTAACTCCAAACAAATTCATGCATTCGTCTGTGTCTTCCCCATCTGTTTGGAATGTTCTTTAACACATCTTTCTTTCTTTTTCTGTCTCTCATTCCTGGAATGTGTGTTGTCATGTGACCCTGTTATCGATTAACCGTTGCCTCTGTGGTCACAGAGATTCGCTTGCTGGACAACAGCATGTCAGATGAACATTTTATGCAATTATGGGTGGACTTCATAATTTAAATTTATTCAGTTTCATAACTGATTCACAACAGACTATACAGAGATGACAATGAGACAGAAAGAGAGGAAATATTGGAGTCAACAGGAGCTACCCATGTGACCTACATAAAAGCAGCTGCTCGCCCTGAAGTTTGCCTGGCCAAACCGCCACTGTCTGCTTTAAAACAAAGACCCCAACCACCCCGTGTGCTACTGAGGCCTGACCTTTATAAAAGTATAGTCTAGAGGAGTGATGCAGCTCAACAGTCGTGTGTTTGCTCAGCTGTGAGTGTGTGTGTGTGTGTGTGTTTGTCTGTATGTATAGAACAGGTACTACAGATGGGACACTTCAGGTAGATTATTTCCCCTTAAAAGATTAAATGATGTTGACAACTGTATTCCTTATGATGGTCTTTGTTTACTGTACTAAAGTAAAAAATGTGTTTAAAAAATACATTTAAAAAAGGATCATAATTAGGGCTGCAGGATTGTGTGTGTGTATATATATATATATATATATATATATATATACACACACACATACATATACATATACATATATATAATATTTTTATTTATTTATTTAAGAAAATCCCGTTTTGCTATAGACAATTTGGACAAAACTTTGTGATTTTATATCAGAATGGCTGTATAATAATAATAATAATAATAATAATAAAATTATAAATAAAAGAAATATAACAAATATTTTACTGTAAAAATCAAGTGTTTAAGAAAAATATTAAATAATAATAATAATAATAATAATAATAATAAATAAAAGAAATATAACAAATATTTTACTGTAAAAATCAAATGTTTAAGAAAAATATTAAATAATAATAATAATAATAATAATAATAATAATAATAATAATAATAATAGTTTTATTTTACATTACAACTGTAAAATTATAATACTAATATTTAGGCTGTCTTATACCCATTTTACATTTGACAGTAAACCATCAAACTTTTATTTTGATGAACAGTAATACATATTAATATTTTGTTATTACTAAATATTAACACAAATGTATTAATCTGTTGGTAGTAAGCAGGGTTGTTTGCCTCAGAAAACACTTTGTTGTTAGCACAAACCTTGTTGTATATGAAGCCATATTTAATTAAAAAAAAAAAAAAATACTATTTATTTTTTAATTACCCTCAGTACTCTTTTTGTTTCCCAGTGTCTATGTGAGCTTTGCTGAGTTCCTCTGTAGATGACCCGAGTTTGTCTTGTTTGTTTGTTTCTCCTACAGTATTGTTTAGTGTCTCTATAAATAGAGTTTGTGTGAGTTATCGGCTCAGAAATGACAAAGGCCTTTGGCCAGAGAATAAACAAAAGGCTTTTTTGCATCTAATTTTAGAAGGTGACTCTTTCAAAACAATTTGGATTTTCCCTTTTCCTTCGATTTTTCCTTTACACAAATCTGAAATAGATTTAGCTTGTTTTAACCTCGGCGAGGGGTTTATTGAGCAACTCGATGACTAAGAAATGATTTTAGAATGTATTCCACATAGACAGCTCAGTTTATGATGAGCCACAGATCAGTGCATGATTAGACTTGCTGTGTTTCCATTTAGGCTCATTAAGATGGCATGTGTGCCGGCAGAACGTCCTTGAGGAGCGCCAATCAATAATCAACCTTTGGAATTATGCCATTACATTCCCATTGATCAACACTGTCGCCTTCATTAACATGCCAAACATCAGTCATATGATCAGTTTCATCATTCTTTATCATATAGCTCATTCCTCCTTTGCTAGAGCACAACAGTGACTGTCTACTTTTTCATTAGCCTTGGTTCCAGAAGTATTTTTCTCAATCATTTTCATCATAGGAAAGTTCTACAAACACTACAAACATTGATTTAGCATAGTACAGCAAATACATACACTTCAGCACATAGCACATACACTTTTATGTGTAAATTTGGTTAACTTCATTAAACTTAATTAAACAATTTATTCAATGTAATCAAATATAACTTTTTTTTTCTTTTTTTTTACAGCAGATCACTGCATTTTTTTGTCAAATAGAAGTGATGCACCATAAATTCTTTAATAATTTTATTTGATATATTTTTTTTCTGTCATCATTTCTTCGTCAAACCAAATTTTTGCTTAATTCAAATTTGATAAAAGTTGAGGAATTATTCCAAAAATCGCAAGAATCCATGACATTCCATTTTGTTTTTAACCGGATTCTATATTTCTGTCCATGTTTTCCACATTGTGAAAATCGTAATTCTTTCATCAGGGAATTTACTACTCATCCCATAAAACACTGCAAATGACATAAAAAAAAATCTTTATGGTACAATAAAAAAGTACTGATTTAAAGTAATTGATTGTATTTGTAAAACAATATTTTAACAATATTTACCAACATATTCAAATACATGTAAATATTGTAGTTTGAAAGTATTGGTAGACTTATTTTATTCCATCATGGACAGAGACATAGCAGAGTAAAGTGGTTTGATCTTTCAGAGTTCAGGAAATTTTAGTGAGAGCTTTCTGGGAATCTTTCAGAGCTTTACCTCACGATCATCAACTTCTGCAAGAGGTTTTCCATCTTCTCTATTTGGACATCTCTAGTTCTCAAGATTCTAACTTTCAGTTTCTATCTCCAACAGCACTCCAATATAACATAACACTTAAAGGTGAAATTAATAACTAAAAAGTGCTTTTACAATGACAATGTTTGTCAAGCTCTTCACTGAATTACAACTTAGATTTGGTCTTTTTATCATACGAAGATACTGCATGGCTCCAGAAGACTGAATAAAATGCATGTGTTGTATATATGAATTTTTAGAGCTTGTCATCCCTGTCACTTTCATTATATGGAAAAGAGCAACAGCATCAACATCTTTCAGAACATCCTAGATCATACAGGTTGAGAACAACGTGAGTGTGAGAAAATACTCACAAACTAGTGGAAGTTGTTACAGACTAGTGGAAAGAAATTTATTTTATTGCCCTAGATCTATTTCCAACTGTAGATCAGTATATCATGAAATATGTATATTTGCAATATTATGCAATACATAGCTTTAAAGAATGCATTTATAAACTTTACAATTTTATTCCTATCTATATTACAAAGGTTTTTTTTAAAGAGGGGGTTGTTCATATTTCATTTGCCTGATTTTATACATTCTTATTCCTAAAAATTATGGTATTTTTTTCTGGATGTCGACAGTATTTTCTAATTTATGGAGTGATAAAAAGAGATCCCCTTTATAAAAACCTTCAAATCTAAAATGTCAACAAAAATGAAACAAGAATTTTGAACCTGGCTTTATCCAGTGTTCAGATTTCTGTTCTGGAAATATGCAAATTAGTACATATTGCAATAGATAATGCCTCATTTGCGTATTTAAACATAACATTTCAGAAATACCAAAAATGTTTGCACTTCTTAATGTAATCAATCAAATGGAGAAGTACAGTGATATCTGTTAGTTACATTCTTACCCTATTCATGGCGTGCCTTAAAATGAAAGGGAAAAAACAACAACTAATTTTGTTAACATTTAAAAACTGAACAAATCTCAGTCCTTTTAAAACCCTGCAAAGTACATAAAAGGCTCTTCTAATCTGAGACCAGCAGTGACATATGTGCTAAATGTGGTAGTTGTGATCCGGCTGGGTCATGCAGACCTCCTTCAACTGAACTGGGCTTGTTCCAAATCTCATTTAGTCATGTTACAACCATGAGAGTGCCATAAATTCAAATGAGAAGAGGGTGAGATGCACTAAAGTGATTGCATCTCTCTCTCTCCACATCTCTCTTTTGCTCTCATCTTTCTTTCCTTGCGCTCTCACTCACTCACTCGCTCGTAAAACAAACCAATCAGTTAGATGGAATAAAACTGGGATGTATAGTTTACAGAATTCATTTGACGGTAAGGGGAAGGCCTCCAGTTATGTATGTGTCATCAGGTGAATATTACGTCATGTTCTTTCGTGTTGATGGTACATTGTGCTTTGCTCTGAATGGGTGTGGCCAGAGATGGTTTTGAGGGTGGAGCTTCTCATACACAAAAGCTGCCACACCAAAAACCACAAACAAGGATCTACTACGGATGTGTTCAAACAACAACAAAAGGCCATCAGTAATCTAACGAGTCCAGTTAAACTGCTGTTATTTAGAGCAAAGAACATTAACTGAGCCGAGGTATTTCCAGAAAATCCGCCTAAAATTGATTTTAGCGAATCTATACCAATGATTGATTAAACTGAAAGTGAAACATGTTATGCTGATACAGTAAACAATTCTATCACAGGAAAGATCGTTTCTGTTCTGTCATCATTTACTCACCCTCATTCCACTCGTTCCATGACTTTTTTTGTTCATGAAACACAAAACGAGAAAATTTGAGGAATGTCCTGGCTGCTTTTTTCCATATATTGAAATGAAAGAGCTATCTGAACAAAAATCACCACCTTAAAATATCTACAGTCCATACAGCTGATGAACTATTTTATTTTTCTGATCACAAGACATGTCAACGTCATTGATATCAACATGCTATTAATAAAGGAATAGCCCCCCCCCCCCCCCCCCCCCCCCCCGAAATTAAAATTTGCTGAAAATGACCTCACCCTCAGACCGTCCAAGATGTAAATGAGTTTATTTCTTATCAGAACAGATTTTGAGAAATTTATCCTTACATCATTTGCTCACCAGTGGATCCTCTGCAGTGAATGGGTGCCGTCAGAATGAGAGTTCAAACAGCTCGATAAAAAACAAACAAAAAAAAACAATAATTTAGCCGAACTTTTTCACAAGACGCGAAATACGTACCAATAAGTATATATCACTGCAGTTTCCAACAGAAATGAACACTAGAGGCGGTAAAACATCGAACACTTGTAATTGTTTTTGTACAGAGTTACGATTACAGCTCTATATGTTTTGCTAACAAGCTTCGTAACAAACTTGCTCTGTAGCTCAGCCGGCACAGAAATGGACTTAGGATGCGAAATCCTTGGGTACGAATCCTGTCAAAAAGATGACTCACGATGAAAGTGCTGAAAGATGAGAGATCGGAAAACAAGCTAAAACGGCATGCTTGCTATTGCGTTTTTATGTCACATTCACCTTTGTTCATACTATTGGGTAGGATTAGGTGCAGGCCCGGTTCTCGATGGCTATAGAAGGGTGGGCTGGCAGATATCCTGGGTGGGCGTTTTTTAGTCATCATATTATCAGATAGTCTAGGAGATATTTATACTGTAGATATTGCTATATTAACTATATTATATGTACACTGAAAAAAGCATTCATGAGCAGCCTAGAATACTATGCACTTTCACAGCAAAATAAACTTTTTTTTTCTTTATTGAATAGTAAAAAAAAAAAAAAAAAAAAAAAAAGCCCTCGTTGTTCTCTTTCTCTGGATTATTGTTTCTACACTGGTGACTCTTTTCAACTAACTTTTTTATTTATACCAAACAAGGCCGTAATCATGTCTAGAACATTGGAGGGACCAGTTGTTTTGAGGAAATATAAAGACCAGACCACTATGCTAATGGTATTTATTTGAACAAACTAAATAAATGAAGGATTTAAATGGATTTAGGGGAATAAATTAAAAGAAGAAAAAAGAACAGTAAAAGAACAAGAATAAGATTTTTTTGTAAAGTAATCAATCTGAACTGCAAATAATATTTTTATTTTAATATATAAAAATATCAAAAAATATTTAAAATATAAAAATATATTAAAAATATAAAAAACTAACACTAGCTTTTCTAATCTTTTTGTATTCTATTTGTTTTCTTTTTATTTATTATACAATTAACAAAAGCAAAAAAACAAAAAAAAAAAAAACAAAACCTTGCTACATGTACTGCGTTAAGCTAACTGAGACTTGTTATAGCATTGCTGTTTTGTTGATTTTGATTGCTTTCATTGTCCTCATTTGTAAGTCGCTTTGGATAAAAGCGTCTGCTAAATGTAAATGTAAAATATGCACCTATTCAATTTCATTGTATTGTTAAAAACGCAAAACAGAAAAATGCTATTGTCGTCATAGTCAATTATGAATTACGTGAATCACGTAAATGGCAGCCCTACTTTCCATTCAAAACTGCGGAATTTGACAACAACAACAACAACAAAAAAGTCGAATAGTTTGGATCAGAGGTTGGTCGTTTATGTCAGAAGGGGAACGCTACATTTTGCAGTCGAGCCGACTGTTGCTATAGTAACGAACGCAACTTTCATCGCACAAGCTCTTTCAACTTTCATTCTTACATTCAAAGCAAGCCAAAAGGGGTAAGATTTCATCTGAACTGTATAGCCTACATGCATTTTAGACGCTTATATTATGCTCTTTCCCCGTCCATATGTGCAATGAATTCACGTTATTGAATGAGTGTTTTTTTTTTAGAACATTAAAACTGCTCAGGCATTTTCAGTGGTAGGTTATGATACATATTCATGTAGCCTATTAAACCCTCGTAACTCGCAAACTCTCCGTGATAGCGCGCAAATATTTCTGCCCGTTTTCGCTCGTTGTCAGCCTCTGCTTTTATGCAACAGACTGAAGCTCCGCGTGAATTCAGCGCACCTTGCATTCAGCTAATAAAAGAAAAATGCTGCAGTTTTCTGCTGTTATTTTATTATTGTTGGGTCAGTCTACAGCTATATCTTAAACTTCTTAAAATACAGTCCGCTTCAGATTGGTTTTAATCACTGCATAAAAAAAAAATAACGTAATCTTTATCTAATTCTGATTGGGTGGGCAAGACTGCCGGCTCCTGCCCATGCCTGAAGCCGGCCCCGTTTAGGTGTAGTGCAGATGGTACGTTATTTTAAAACGTCATGAAGCATTAGACTTATAGTGCCACTCAATGGACATTTCAAGTCAGAACTGCGGTGACACCTACAAAACCAACGTCACATAAAACATACCATATGTACATTCATCTGTTCTGGGGAAAAAAACAAACACTCTTTTAGCGCCACCCAGTGGACATTTCACATCAAATATGGCACGAAACATACATGGTGGTATGTATTTCACGTCTTGTGAAAAAGTTCCCACGTTTTCGTCATGAGATAAGGTTGAGTTTTGGACAGTTTTCACATATACACAGTGCTTGATATGTCCATATTTCTCTCCTGATTCAGATGAGACAACTTCTTTTAACTAAGAAAAGCAGTATTATGGATAGATTACTCTATCCATTTTATCCTATTTTTAGCTGTACTTTAACAGTTTGAAGTTAAAATTACTTGATGGATTTGTTTCTTAAACAAGCAGCTTTACGTCACAAGACATTAATTGATGGACTGAAGTAGTGTGGATTACTTGTGGATTATTGTGATGTTTAAATCAGCTGTTTGGATTCTCATTCTGACGACACCCATTCACTGCAGAGGATCCATTAGTGAACAAGTAATGAAATGCTACTTAAACACTATTTCTTAAACTCTGTTATGTGAAGAAACATATATGGGCTGAGGGTGAGTAAATGTTCATTTTGGGGTGAACTATTAATTGAAATTTAAAATACTTATACCATGTCCAAGCTGTTGCACTTGGAGTAAATATATGTATGTATGTATGTATGTATGTGTGTGTGTGTATATATATATATATATATATATATATATATATATATACACACACACACACATATATATAAATATATATATATATATATATATATATATATATATATATATATATATATATATATATATATATATAATACATACATACATACATACATATATACATATACATATATATATATATATATATATATATATATATATATATATATATATATATACTTGTGTGTGTCGACAGTGGTGTCTACAATGTCATTTATCAGTCTGCAAGAAATACACACAGGGAACATAGAAAGACTGTTTGTTTTTAGGCCAGAGGTTTGCTCTTTTCTGATGATTCAAAAATAGAAATGTATCAAAACAGGTTGTTATTTGTGGAAATTATTTCACAACACTGCGGAAGTCTTTGATCTCATCTGGTAATCTGATTGGTCAATGTGGCTTTCTGCAGTCAGATATTTTAGTATAATAACTAGGGCTGGGACATTGATTTAGATAATTTTTTTTACTAAAAAAAAAAAAAAATTATAATAGGCAAACCATTAGTAATCATGTCTCCCAGACCTATACATAATGCAAATTCCATACAAAATGACGGACTCCATAGGAAAAATGTGTCATTGTGAACTCCAGGCCATGACTTGTGATATGCAATATGGAAAATAAAATGGAAAACTATGGAAAACAAACAACATATTGACTTTTAAAGTGTGTGTGTGTGCGTGTGTGTGTGTGTGTGTTTTCTGTAACAATAAAGTTTTTGAATGATTTTTATTTAGAGGATTATACGCAGATGTCATTAATTCTAATTAATGTAATTAATTATTCTTATATCAGTTAATTCTATTAAAAGTTTGATAGAATTTTGATAGACAGACCTAAAAATGTTGTTTTTTCTTCTCACATATATGGTTTAAACTCCAATCAGTATTTATTTATTTATTTATTTATTTGACAAGTAGCCATATAAGTTGCATAATGTCAGACTTATAATGTCAGTCATTATCATAAAATAACCCCTGCACGTTTTCCCTTGTGTAGTTGATGAAAATGGCCATTTTTAACTTCATCGTTACATTTCTGTTACATGTGGTTAAAGAAGAAGAGTCAATTTAAATTCAAAGCAGGGAAATTCCCAACTAGTGTGCATGAAGCACCTGTGCGTTTGTACGTGAGTGGAAACCTTTATGTATATATTTGCTGAGCAAGTGTATATGTGTATCACATAAAATTTAATGGATTGTCAAACAGAAAATTAGCAGGCATTTGTACCAGTGTAAAGTGTGAAGTAAAGCTTAACAAATAAACAATTCTCCAGAATCACATCAGAGCAGAAAACTGCTTCAGTTCTCAGATATTTACAACTAAACAGCATCTAAATTTGGAGGCAATGTTAATTTCCTGTTTTGCTTGAACAGCAGGCCAGAAAACTGTCAGCACATCCTCACTTCTGAGTGATCTGATGGCGGTCATATGATAATATATGATAATGCTCATAATGTGGTGTACCAACAAACTACTATTTCTGTAGTATACAGTATGTTTACTGTGCATAGTATGCAGATTTTCTGTTGGACGATTAACCAAAATTCCTTGTTTTCCTAAACTTTTTCAGTGTTCACAACCTTTTTTTGGCATACAGTCAAACCAAAATTTATTCAGACACCTTCAAAATTTCTCACATTATCACAGTTTATTCGCTATAGTTTAGAAAATGGTAATAAAATATGACAAGAACTCAGGAGTTAAACTGTGTCAGAACAAATTCATCTTGTTAGATATCTTTAATAGAAAGGTATGTAACAAAACATGGTCAGGTCAAAGTGTCAAATCAAAGTTTTGGTCCCAAATTTTTATACATTTTACTGGTAGTCCAATGTATGAAGAATTTTTGGGTATAATATGTCACAGTTTACTTTATTTTGCTATCCTCACTTATATATAAATGAACTATAGTGTCCTGCACCCACTAGTAAAAAAAAAATATATATATATATATATATATATATATATATATATATATATATATATATATATATATATATATATATCTGGTGTCTGAATAATTTTTGATTTGACTGTATGTTAAACTAACCGTAATTAGTTTAATTACCAGTAAAATGAGACGTAGGCCAGTAAAAAGAAGTTAGCATTTATTATTATGAAAAAGGAAGATATTAAAATCAAATAAGAAAAACAGATGTCCATAAGCATTTTGTCACTAAAAATAAACAATGAAATACAGTTCCTGTATCTTACAATTTATTTTATGCCACAATTAAACATTTAAAAGATTAATTAACCCCCCCCACACACACACACAATTCTCATTTACTTACTTTCTTGCTGTTGAATTACAATGTAATAATTAAAAAAATATATATGTTGTTATTTTTTGAGTGAAACAGAATTTAAAAGATAAATATATAAAAGAAAAAAAAGATAAATCATAAAATTATTGAACTATCATTGTAAATATAAATGCATTTTAATAATGTAAAACTAGATATAAAACACTGTATTAAATAATGATGCTATTTCATAAACTAATTCTTTAAATATCACTACAATATATGTATGGTATTCATGATATACAATACCATTCAAAAGTTTGGGGTCAGTATTTAATTATTTATTTATTTATTTAAAATATTATTTTATATATATATATATATATATATATATATATATATATATATATATATATATATATATATATATATATATATATATATAACAAATCTATTCATCAAAGAATCCTGAAAAATAATATCATGGTTTCCACAAAATATTAAACAGTTTTCAACATTGATAATAACAATAAATGTTTAAAAAGCTTCTTAAAATGTAAAATTTTCAGTGGTGTTTGCAATTTTTGGCTGAACTAAACATGAGGTTATATGACAACTATAGCGCACTAACGTTTGAAATGTTTCTATGCCTATTGCATACTGTTTCACGTTCTTTTAAAAAAAAAAATACTAGTCAGTGTGCAGTGTATACTAGTTAGTGTGCAGTAAGCAGTGTACTAGTGTCCCAGGCCGACTGGAGTGAGAGGAGTTATGTGTGGGGTAGGTCAACAGCAGGCTTGAGAAAACACAGGATGTGTAGTGGGATCCATTTTCCGCTTCCTGTCGGACAGTGAGGCTGGATGCAGGACCGGGAAGAGTGGGGGTGTAGCGCTTAGTGGAAACAGTGTCCTTGGTTCCCTGGTTTGGTGGCGGAGGTGGCTCTGTGTGTGTGTGTGTGTGTCAGTGTTGATGGAAGAAAGAGAGCCTGTGGGATCCTGTGTGTCAGCAAGAGCCGCAGAAAGAGAGAGAGAGAGCGAGAGTGAGCGAGCGATATGGGGCGGAAGTAAATTTCTGGCATTGGGCCACAGAACCTATTTCCATCATCCGTACATTTCTCTATGTACTTTTTCTCTCAGCGTGGAAATAACTCTCTACACTGGACATCTGAGCATTTAAAGGTGTACTATTTATTTATTTACAATTATTTTATTTTTTTTTCACACTGGTACTGTATTCTTACAAAACTAATAATATATTTATTATGAAGTGATTTTTTTTTTCAATTAGGCAAAAAATTGCAATATATTTCTGTTGCATGTGGTTAAAGCAGAAGAGTCCATTTACATTCAAATCAGGGAAATTCCCAACTACTCCGCCTGAAGCACCTGTGTGTTTGGACACAAGTGGGAATCCTTGTATTTGTATTTGTTGAGGTAGTGTAGTGTGCGTGTGTGTCTCGTAAAATTTTATGGATCATCAAACAGTAGACTAGCAGGTGTGTGTGTGCCATTATTGCAGTTGCCATAATGGAGTTAATGCAGTGTATCTGTCTCTGTGTGCGTGCGTGTGTGTGTGTTTGTTTCCCCCTAAAGCACTATCTGAGCAGGAAACAGTGTGTAGGAGTAGCACCTGTCTCAAATAAGCCACTCACACACACACACACACACACACACACTTATACACAAAATGGAACACACACCCGCAGAAACACACTTGGAGCCCAATCTTGGTTTTGATCAGTGTTAACTAAGCACAAGCTGACGATTTATTTAACTGTTCTTTTGAATGAGCATTTCATGTCAAGAGGCTTCATATTTTGTAGTTCAATATTTCTGTATTATTGAAATTAACAATAAAATGAGACAAGAACTTACAACTGACTGTAATGACAAAAGAACATAATAAAACCAAATAAGAAAAACAGATGTGTAATCATTTACTACAAAAAAAATAATAATAATACCTCATGTTGTTATTCTTTCAGTGAAACACATAAAAAAAAAACACTTTTAAAATGTTATAAAATTATTGAACTGTCATTGTACATGTATTATATATCATTGTAATAATGTAAACTGTGCATTAAATAATGACGGTACTGATTTTTTTAAAAATATGTATAATTATAATGACTTAGACTACCAAAATAAAGAAATGAATACTTATATTTAGCAAGGATGCATTAATTTGATCAAATGTGGCAGTAAAGACATTTATAATGATGCAAAAGATTTCTATTTGTTGTTCTTTTGAATTTTCTATTCATCAAAGAATCCTGAAAAAGCAAATCAGCATATTAGAATGATTTCTGAAGGATCAGGTGACACTGAAAATTCAGCTTTGCCATCACAGGAATAAATGACATGTTAAAATAGAAAACATTTATTTTAAATTGTAATAATATTTCACAATATTAGTATTTTTTACTTTATTTACTTTATTTTATTGCTGTTTTTACTGTATTTATTACTATCTATCTATCTATCTATCTATCTATCTATCTACTCTACCAGTCAAAAGTTTTTAATGTTTTTTAAAGACTGCATTTATTTGATCCAAAGTACAGCAAAAACAGTAACATTTTGAAATATTTTCACTATTTAAAATAACTGTTTTCTATTTGAATATATATATATATATATATATATATATATATATATATATATAATGTATTATATTATATTATATTATATTATATTTTATTAAAATGTAATTTATTCCTGTGATTTCAAAGCTGAATTTTTTGCATCATTGCTAGAGTCACACGATCCTTCAGAAATCATTCTGATACTCTGATTTGCTGAGTAGATTTTTTTTTTTCAGGTTTCTTTGATGAATAGAAAGTTCAGAAGAACCGCATTTATGAGAAATAGAAATCTTTTGTAACATTATAAATGTCTTTATTATCACTTTTGATCAATTTAAAGCATCCCTAGTAAATAAAAGTATTAAATTCTAATAATTTCTTGAACAGCAAATCAGCAGAGTATGAAATCATCTTAGAATGATTTCTGAAGGATCATGTGACACTGAAGACTGGAGTAATG